>JAQZBX010009834.1:0-45326 GCA_029593785.1 Cabassous unicinctus
GAGACATATACTCTCACATTGGGTAGTGCCATTAAAAAGGTTTATTTTTATTTAAAATTATATCTATACAACAGGGAACAGACATACTACAGCATTTACTTGGCAATATTTCTTTTTAGAAATTCCAAGTCTTTACTGCAAAATTATTCAAAAATCCCACAGCATCACGTCCTTCAAGGATTGCAAGCTTTCCTCAGGATTTTTTATATATAGTCTATACTTTTAAAACTGAGTGTGCAAGGTGAAGAAACAGCCTCACCCAATGGGATTTTCTGTTTGCTGCTGGGATTCCATGTTTAGGTATTTATTCATGAGTTTAGTTAACCTTTATCTTTTCTGAGCTCCAAGATTTGATTTGATGTTTTGGGGTATTGTGAGTTTGGAGGGGAAGCCCTTAAACAAGAGACTTAGAAAAACACAGTGTTTGACTTGCCTCACCTTTTTCAAGATGGGGGCAGTTTAATAAGCCAAGTCCTTTGGACAGCTCAAACACAAACAGTCCTATACCCAGACAGCGTCCTTAGTGCCCCAAGAGGATGTCTTTACCCTCTAGTAGGAACCAGCACTGTGGTCAGTTGTTTTTTTTTTTTTTACCCTAAAGTTTTTCTTTCTATCTGTGGAATAAAAGCCTGGATAGTTCCCAGCAAACATCCTTGTTGGGGAGTCAGTATGAGTAGAAGAGAAGGGACCACAGCAGACAATAGCCTTCATCATCACATGGGCAAAAACACTCAAATATGAAACCTTTGGTAAATTTCCTTTCCAAATCTAAAAATAAAAAATAAAAAAGGACAGCATTTCAATAACCCATTAGTGGCTCAGAAAATCAATTTAAAGAATTGCAACCATAAAATTTTTAAACAAATAAAATTATAAATAAAATGGCATAGAAAATGGAGTACATTGCTTGTTGTAAGGATAAGTAATGTTTTCTGAAAATTTTTCTGTTATCAAGAAGTATGTGTGTGTGTATTCACATTTGGTAAGAAAATGTGTGTCTTGCCCTGAGTCAGTTCAAAACCTTTGAAAAACTCAAGAGCAAGATTTAATTCTAATGATTCTAATGATCAGCAAATCCTAAACAGAGTTTCACTGGATTTGGAATTTTTTTAATTTTTTTTTTAATTTTCCTCAGCATATTATCTGAATGATACGTCCACTAATCCACATTTAAAAGATATATTAGAAATATAAGTTTGTATCCTTGGAAGCCCCATATCGCAGCAGGGTTGAAAAGACTTTTGGGGATATTTGGATCTGGTCAATATTTTTTTCAAAGCCATATTGTGGATGGAAAGTAGGTGATGGAGAGACTGGGATCTGCTCCCTGACCTCCAACTACAGCAGCTCCCCTTTTCTGTTTTATATGTAGGGTTCTGGGTGACATTACATTTGACATTTTAAAGTATGAAAACAACTGACATTAACACTCATAATTTAGAGATAAAGAAGGCAAGAGAGTTCTGGGTCCTCAGGGCTGGAGCTGGAAGCCAGACCCCCTGGCTGGGGCTCCTCAGTGTGGTTATGGGTCTTCACTTACTGAATTTATGTTGCATGTGTCAGCAGCACCACTGTGCCAGGCCTAATGCAGGAACACAGAGAAGGCTCTCAACTTGTGGTAACAGGTAATTAAGCCCCAACTGATGTTTCACTCACCACCTGACTCTGATATAATTGTCCTGGTCCTTTTCCCCAAAATCATTAATTTTGATAAGGTTTTAGCCTAACATACTTTTATTTTTTTATTTTTTTATTTTTAGGAGTTACCAGGGATTGAACCCAGGACCTCATACATGGGAAGCAGGTGCTCAGCCACTGAGCTACATCCGTTCCCCCTAACATACTCTTTTAAATAAGAACATGAAACATCAAATGCCCAATTATATAATAATAACTGTTAATGTTAACTCTAATTTCTTAATTAATCTCTCTCATTAGAAAACTGACATACACTTGATATCTTTAGGGGAAAGAAGAGAAGTTATGAGAATATTCTTTCCCTTCTCCAAGCTAAGAAATAAAATGCCAGTGGTAAGCAAATAAAACTGAACAAAATAAAATTATTTATAAAATTCCGGGAATATTTAGCAAACCTTTTAGAAGCAAACCTCAGAGCAGAACAAAAATTGGAGAAGAGCTGCTTTACATTAAGCAAAAACAAACAAAACCAAAAAGTGTGTGGCCAATTCCAGAAGATTGGAATGAACTGACTAGAAATGAAGGAGACAAAATCTGATTTGGGTTTCTGTTTACTAGTCAATGAAAAGCAGGTTCCTGTTTTATGAAGTCTTGGTTCTCTCAAGAAGATTTCCCCATATACCTATAAACATTTTAATTTTATTTATTTGTTTATATCCTTACCTTATTTCAAGAATCACTTAAAGTGGGGGTATATTGGGGTAGTATTCCTATGTTTGCACATTAAAGAACAATTGCCAATAGTAATCTGAAAGTTTTTCAAGTAAAATATTCTCAATATTATCTATATCAATTTAGTGTACCCCTGGGAATTTGGGGGTGGGGGGAAGAATGCTAAACAAGCCTCAGTTCATCTTTATAAGGCAGCATTGCTGCCTTTTAATGAACTGTCAAACTTAAAATGACAAGTGATCGATAATATTTTGCTCATTTAACACAAGCAGCAAGGGGGGGATAAATAAATAAATAAATAAATCTTTAAAAAAAAAAAACAAAAAAAAACATAACAAGTAGAACCAGAGAACTGGCCTTACAAACAAGGCGACCACAATGATAATGCCCATCCCCTCAATTCAAATAATTTTATCTCTGTGTTCTAAGCCCTCTGTTCTGTTTACAGAGAGGACATTTTTTTTTACATTACCTCATAGCACAGTCACATGGCCCAAGGTCCATAAACACAGAGTGCTTTCCCATGTGGCAGGCTCATACATGTTTTTCTACTTTAATGGCACTAAATTTGAGTCACAAGAAGCATGATATTACTCATTTCTGCTCTGATGAGTCTGAAGTGCCTTTGGTTTGATAGACAGGCCAGCTGCACCCAGTCTTTCAGAATGGCTCAATAGTGAAACACTACCTGCTGAATTTAGAAATTCTCAAGATGGCCTAAATGCCAGTGTTGCAAAAAGTCAAGCAAAGGACCAAGGAGATACAGATAACAAAAAAAAGCAAGCTCCCTGCAGTTTGGTGAGACCAGATACTACTCACTTTAAATGGTAGGGATGCAGCCAGTTACACTGGCTCATAGTCTTCATAGCAAGTTGTCTTGTTTTTATTTCATGTGTGATACCATATATAAAGCACTCCTTAAAAATGTATGCTTTCAGGTTCATCAGCTCATTTGATTCACTCAGAATTCTTGATTCCAACATAACACACAAGAAAATCAAGACTCAAAGAGAGTACGTGACTTGGCCATGAACACTGATGTGTTGTACTTCTAAGCCACCGTAAGTTCCCTTCACCACGGAGAATCTGGCACCCTAATGGGTAACAACTTGCCTCCCCATTGATTTACAAGGAGAAAAGGGAAAAGGGTGAGGACAAACCTAGAGCTAGGGTGGCTCTGCATCACTGGATCCTCAGCAGCTGGGAGTGCAGGCCCTACCAGGTCCTCAGGCAGGGGCTGCCTGAGCATACATCTTCCCAAAGCAGTGGGTGCGAGTCCTGCTGAGGCTTCAGGTAAGTGCACTGCTATCTGTTAAATGTCTCCTAATTCCTCAGAGAAATCTTCATCTAAATGTTTCCCTCCAGATAGCAAATTCCAGGTGAACAGGGAAACATTTTTTTAGATATATCAATACAGACATAATGAGAAGGAAATACTCTATCAAGCATTACAGCCATAGAAGCAAGCAGATTTGCACATGGGTGGCCTGAGAACCAGTCTTGGTTTATAATAAATCTACAGCAACTGGGCATAATGCTGGCTACAGGTGGTGGGACATTTCCACTCTGGATTTTCACCAGTATTCCCCTCTAAAATATCTCTGGTATTTGGAAAGCTGAAAATCCACTGCAAGGGAAAAAAGAGTGGCACGTATGTCATATCTCATGAGAGACTACGTGTTAGGATGAGAAGCAATCCTAGGTCCAGTCGCAGCCCTGTGACAATCTGATTCCTGATATTACTCTGGGTTTAGTTAATAAAAGGTCCCAGAGCTACATGGAGTTCTCAAGCCTCTGTGCTTAACACTTGCACATCGTTAGCAAAGTAAAACTGGGAACTGAGAGAAGAAAAAAAGGAAGAAAGCAATTTCAAAAGTCAATCAGAAAATCATCTCTCATTTTAGTCTAGAGCTTTATTAGTTAGAGATTAGTGTTACTTCCTTTGCAACTGGAGGTCGGGGATGGGAGCTCAACCATATGAGGGCGGTGGAGGGATGAGTCCCTGCGAGGTCTCTGCATGAAAAAAGGTACTGCTGAATTAGAAAGTTCCACCAGAAAGGTACTGCTGTCTCCTCAGACCCTGAGTCACAATTGACAATAGAATTAGAAGCAAATTCCTAAACCCTAATCTGGCCTCATTTGCAGACATCAAACTGAGCAGACACCTTCTCAAAGTCTTCCCTATCTCTCTTGGTTGGAACCAAGTGGCATCTGTACTTTTGGGAGCTGACAGGGTGGTAACCTGTGTGCATGCCTTCTCTCCCCATCTAGGCTTGTAGCTCACCAAATGCAGGACCACGTGTGGTATCTTTTACCATATTCACATCTTCAAAACAGCATCCTTTAAATGAATATCATTTCCTTCCTACTTTCTCCTCTAGTATCAACTAATCTCAAAGATACACTTTAGCCTCTCTCCTTCCCCACTCCACACATATTACCTCCCTTTATTAGAGTATTCCATGCCGCCACTTGACAGAAAATTTTCCCATAGATAACACCCTTTTCTAGATTCGTTTTCTGCTGTTTTAACTGATAGTGACATATTATTATCATGTAAGGTTTAAGGAATATAATTTCAGTTTTCAATGGCTGGATCTATAAGTAATATTATAATTAGATATTGTGTATTATATTAGATAACATAACGTAATATTATAGATCTAGTCACTTAACCTGAAAGAATGGGAATTCTAAAATGATTGTATTGATTTAAATTATTAAAAAGAGTTTGTACCTTACTTATGACAATGTATAGTTTTTAGTCCTAATTATATCTTTAAAAGATATTTCTTAAACTATGGAATGCAGAAAAGTATAGCATTCTTAAGGTTTTGAAAACAAGTAACCCTGCATGGCATTCAGTCTAAATCTCCTATTCCAAGAAAATAAGAAACACTTAATGGATATGCTGGCAATACTTTCACATCCAGCTCCCACAATGCTGCAGAGGAAAACAGAGTTCTTCCCCTAAGGTTAACTGAAAAATATCTGTTACAACTTGACAATGTAAGTAAAGAATAAAAAGAAAGGAAATGAATTAATGCATTAAAATGTAAGGCATGAAGCTGAATTCAGAAAAGAAATCTGCGTTTTTCTGATTCTGCATTAAATCATAAAAGGCAACAAATAATAAACAAAAGCACTGGCAACGTGAGATTTCACTAGAAACGTCTTAAAAATCTAGATATCACATGAAATTTGTATTTGAATGTTTTCATTAAGGTCTTGCAACTTGCAAATAATATCCTGTCATCATTCTATTATTAGCTTATGACAGTTTGCATTTTCATTTTGAAAGATGTGCTTGTAAATATGCTATCTGTATGTCACCTCTTTGAGAAATGAATTAGTTGGTAGTATTCCTTTTATGGATCATGCATCCTTGAAAAGGCATTTGAATCCCGCCTCAATCAAAACCCTCTCAAATAACAGAAACCTAATAGAAATACTAACTCTGAATGGAAATCAGCATATATCTATAGCTACTTGTTTTTAAAATAATAATATAGAAATATTGCCAAGGAACAATACCTCATAAAAATTAACAAGGTGTTAAAATGACTATATTATCGGAATGGCTGAACATTGACTTACATATCATGCTTCAACAGTTTTAAGAATAAAAGAAATTATTATTAAACATATTTTGACACATTAGATGTCATTACTAAACAATTGGGAGCTTGCAAACAGAACGCACGAACAGCATAAGCCTCAGCCAGTTACTGAGAAGCAATGAGCCTCAGATGGGAAAAGAGCTGTATGCAGGCAGGACACAATAAATCATTATCCCTGTTAACCCAACTCCCATTATTGGTATTCAGCGTATAATAATTAGCACCTCATGGGATTTCAAACAAATGTTTTAGCTGAAAAACATCTCTGCCTGTGATTCTTTCAGTCCTGTACAAAGGCAGAATCTAACTTTAACCTATTAAATGTTGCACAGGATTTTCCGGCCACAGGCATAGTCGCCTATGCAAACATGTATTTGATTTTGCACAGATTATGCACATGCTGATCAAGAAAAGGATATTATGATCTTAGGAGAGTTCATCTCCTTCAGTCATCCACAGTACTGATGTGGCTGTGCCATCCAATGGTGGCATGCAGGAAGTTGTCTACTCACATGGCCTTGGTCATCCAGTTCATTATTGGTAAGCTTCAGCTTATCGAAGCTGATGACTTGTCTCATCCATGTCTCCCCCGAGGCAGGCGAATCTGGATGAATGTACACCCGGGGTGGTACCGGGGAGTCTGCGTTACCCGCCACCATCCATTTAGAGCTGTGGTAAACATACCTAGAAGGCGATGACAGAGCTCAGGATATGGACTATAACGTTCCAGGAATCTTCTTCTCAGTAGAGTCAGACAAAAATAGGCAACTTTTTTTTTTAAGTCAAAATAAACCAATTTCCTCTTTAACCCAGTACGTATAAAGTAAGACTTCAAGTGCTATTAAGAAACTCACTGAAGCAGTGGTGGCCTACTGACAACTCAGAGTAAGCTGTAAGTTAAGGGTTTGGTGAATAATGTGCACATTATCATCACCATAAATGCAAGTCTCTTTTTTCTTATGAATCACACTAATTCATATTAGTCATTCTGCCTGATATTCTAATATTCTTCATTTTTCATCTGGACATTCAGTTGATCTGAAAAGACTATTAAGTAGTCCAGCATCAAACCCAACTTAGGCAGATCTCAAAAATACTTGGGAGTTATATCTTAACATGTCTCAATTCCTTTAAGATCACTTCCCATTTTAGGTTTGTACACAGGCTGACTACCAGGTGGTGGAGGCAAAGGGAAATTGTCGGAAATTCCAGTAATATCATTTTCATAGGAAAGAAAAAAGTTTTACCTCTTAGCATTTAAATTATTTTTTCAAATACTACAATACTATAAACCAAGGATAAGTTATTCAGTTTAATTTCAAATTTTTCTATAATCAAAAAATGTAGGACTGTGTTTCTCTTTCCAGACCTGTGTAAGAAAATTCTTTCAAACAGTTTTCAAATACCACTAATGGAAATACAAACAAAACTTTGAAAACAATGGCATATCTAATAAATATTTTTCAGAGGCAAAACATCCTATTCTGTTTGTTTGTATATGTCAAATACGTTAATTCAGTAAAAATAATACACTTAAAACATTTCAAGTAAATAAGAAAACATTTATTTGTATATTCAGATCATTTATTAATGTTAATTTAAATATATTAACTAAAACTAGAGACCAATATATTGATGAATCACTTACAAACAGGTATAAAATGAAAGCATATACTTAGATGCTTTTTTTCTACTTGTTTTAAAATACGGCATACAATTTAAAGCAACAATTTGCATACAGTCTCCAAAAATTCTACCTGTGTACTTACCAATTTCTTTTTAAACCTGCATGAAACATTGTCACAACATCTCTAGTGAGGCCCTTTATTTCAAGTATGGTCACATATCTCACTCTTTTTTGAATTCTCAATATACCTATTCTTTATTTCCTTTCCTTTAGGAAAAATACATAATCACAAAATTAAGAATACTAATTTTTAAAAAAACTTCCTCTAATTGTTATGCTGTAATTTAAAAAAATAAGTTCCCAAGTTTGGACTTTTGTTAATATTAATTTAACATTTTTATAAATGACTATCATTTTTAACTTCTTTGATATCAGAGAATAAAACAAAATTGTTTTCCTAATATTGCTGAAAAACGTAGACAATACAATGAAAAACTTAGAAATAAAAGAAAAAAACTGCACTGTGAATATGGCTTAGGTCATTATAAAAATATGGAGAGTAATATATGCTATCAAAACCTTAAAAAGTCTTGAATACTGAATAGTTCAAATACCCATACTCACTAAGAGAATAAATGCTGCATGTTACACATTCTTTGTAAAATACTCTAAATACAATTGCTAAAATCAGATTTTGTCTTGAGAAATTATATAAGCAAAAGCAAATTTATGTTCTACAATCTGAGTTTTTAAAATCTCACATCTTAATAAATATCCTTGCTTTATGTAAAGATAAATAAGTATTAGTTAAGTAAAATAAACGATCTAAAATATATGGAAAAGGTTTGTAGAAAGAAATAGACTAACTTACAAAAAGATGGAATAATTTCTAAGCTCATTAAGAATTACATTATCTTCCTCAGTACAAAAACCAATGGGCTTAAAATCAAGCATATTTAAAGAATGGACTTCAATGCCTTCTAGTTTCTGTTATGCAGTCAGATAATTTTAGCAAAACTCCCTAATGATTTGATTGAAATAACTAAATAATGCAACTTATACATAAAACACAAATAATAAAACTGTCTTTTCTGTTGCCCATTTTTGTAGTACTCCATACTTCCACGTGTCAATTAAAATCTATGTGCTTTTAACACTATAAATCTGTTTCAAGAAAGCAATTTCCTAAATTTTCGAAAGTGGTAAAAACCAAATCTGATTTCCTTTAAACTTTACAGAAAACAATACTAGTCTTTTTAACCGCTCTAGCTGTTTACATAAAAATCCAAAACAAAAAAGACCAAAATTTAAAACAGTATCTTCTGATCTTCCAAGCACCCCAAGCCTCCTTTTAAAACTGTTAGCATTTTTAGCTCTTCGGGGAAAATGAAACGTGTATCACTGAAAATTGCTGATTTACTTTCTTGCAGAAGAAAAAGAGTGAAGGTTGGTTTGAAACTGAAGAATGTGCACCTATTCAAAGTTTTCTTGATATCTAGATAAAAATAGCCTATTTCAAAATTCAAATATTATAAGGTTTTAAAAAATAGTCTTAATTAACAAGCAAAAACCAGTAAGGTAACAATTTATTGCCATTTTAAAGCTATCTTAATAGCCTAATTATTGACAAGATTTTATTTTTCTTAACAGTAGAAGATCAGAAATAATTTTCTCAAATTGCAGGAAGGGAAAAAAAAAACACGTTTTACGATTTTGAAATTAGTTGATTTTATTTGAAGAGCAAAAAAAAATCATGAAGAAAATGAACATTTAGTGCAATATATCTACAAACTTTACTTAGTATTTCCTCTCAAAATTCTAATCGAAACGTGAATCAATTTAAAAGACACATTTAGTTTAGCAACACCAAACTGCAATAACAGTGGCTCCTATTCAAAGTTCTCCATACTTGGAAGACATTTCTCTATTAAAAGCAAAAATTATGCTTCCACATTTGCTGCAAGAGAAGGTCCCGGGCTGGGGCTCCGGCTGCTTGGAACCCGCGGGTGGTTGGATTACAGATCTGGAAATTCTACAGCCTGCTGGAAACAAACATCACAGTCCTCACCGATCAAATAGGCACCAACTAGACTGCAAAGTCTCAGCACTTCTTATCCTCCTATACCCAATCACTGTACCTGTATCTTTTGTTGTCCACTGGCACAATATCCATGGCAATATAATACTGTTGGTGGGGATCTAATCCTGAGATCTTCACTCTCATTGCTGGAAACATCCGTCTAGGTATAAGGGAGAAGGGGAAAGAGGGTTTGGGTTTTGTTTTTGTTTGTGATTAAGTATGGAGAATGAATAAGCAAAGAAACCTCTCAAACCTCTATTTTTCATTCGGACAAATTTCTAGCATACATTTGAGTAATTTAATTCAAGGAATCAGAATACAGGACATATCAAATCTGAGGATTTTAAATGTAATTTGTTGCACCCTGTACATGCATTCCATGTTTACTGAAATGTCAGTGTAGCTAAAAGCAAGAGAAGTACACTGAAGGAGTAATGGTACTAAAAAAAAGCACTTTATTTTTTAAATAAAAATCAGTAGGCATATTTACTTCAATAATACTAATAATAAAATATACCAAATGGTAGAAATTTAAAAATGGAATTTCTGAAAGTGATAAAATATATTATAATGTGAAATTTTTAAAGGGTTATAAAAAACCACAAGGAGCCAATGTGCCATAGTATAACCAAACAATATGTTCTTTATTGAGACAGGACTTCCTGTCTGCAGCATGGTAAAGGTGAAGTGCAAAAGTTGCTCTAAATTTGAAAGGTATAGTAAAACTTCTTTATTGAAAGCAGAAACCAAACATAATGTATATTTACCAAATCACTCCTTCCCCCACAGTATCCTGAAAATACTGTGCTTAACCACACTTAAAAATCTGCTAATTAAAACAAATGAAAATATGCATTACTCTTGGCTTCCCAGAGATGCATGTCAAAGGAGATGCTAAAGTGAATGCACCTATCCTTTTAAAAAGGCACAGTGGCAATGAATACAACACAAATTATTGGTTGTGAGCTAAAACAAAACAAAACAAAACAAAAAACAGCAGTTTTTTCTGTTTTCAACTTTCATCTAATGATTTATGTCTAGGACCCTTTCCAGTTAATCTAATTTTTGCTCATTTAACCTTATAACACAAATTTTAGTGCCATTATTTACAGATTTTTATTCTACAGCAAAAATGCCATGAAAGAGCATTACCCGAGAAAAGAAAGCCCATTATTTCTAACTAGGCATGAGAACAGTTTAATATGCTAGTTGTTTTAGTGTTATTTCAGTGCACCTGTAAGATAAAGAGTAAAGGTCTTTAACTACATCCTTTATAACACAACTGTTGCTTTGTGTTGTTGACTGAATTTGGATCATTAATA
This sequence comes from Cabassous unicinctus, assembly GCA_029593785.1. NCBI lineage: Eukaryota > Metazoa > Chordata > Mammalia > Cingulata > Chlamyphoridae > Cabassous > Cabassous unicinctus. The sequence continues at coordinate 11,020 of JAQZBX010009834.1, forward strand.
AAAGCTCTGTGAAAATGTAGAAGGTAGCACATGGATTCAATAAAATATGTTTTTGTAATTTCTAATAAGTTTGGATACTTTTATAATATCCAGGTTTTTACCATGTGTACTCCTTTAAAGAGCGTTGTGTATGTTTAAGTCTCTTTTAAGGAAGTATATTTTTCATAGATTTCATTGCACTAAATGAACTGAAAACTTTAAAATGCCCATATTTCTGTGCCTTTCTCAAATTAATGTTATCTAGCCAACAAATCCATATACTAATCGATATATGTACGAATTTCACACTTCAAAAACCGATATAATGTCTACAAAAACTTTTAATATTCTTCATCGCATTTAGGCTGTGTTGGATTTCATTTAGAAAAAAAAATAACACATAACTGTAGATGTACAATGATTTCTAAAAATCAGGGAGGCTATTTTTGCAGCTATATGTGACTGAACATGTATCACCGGTGATTTCAGTGCCTTTACATCCTTGTCAAATATCAAAATAGCCCAACACATCAGTTCTCAAATTGCGAGAAAATCTTCCGATAAAGAGACAACCTGGAAGTCTCGAATCTGAAAAAGCAAACTATGTTTGGCTAAAGAAGTAAACTGCGTTTGAAATATTAAATAAGAAAAGGAGGCGGGGGAATCTGTTCCCTCTTTTCAGGAATGATAGCTGGAGCCTATTAAATAAATGCTAAGACAGACTTAAATATGACCTCAAATCTGTAACTACCTTGCGTGCGGAACATCAACCGCGAAGGTTACAGCATCAGCAGCAAAAGTGATCCCATCCTGTCGTCCTCCCCACCCGGCCTACGAATCCAACATGAGGGCGGCTGTGCTGCGCCGCTCACGGACTGCACTCTGTAGGCAAAGCCGCCTCAAAAGTGGACCACTGTCCCGGGCCTTGGCAATTCTGCTGTAAATGCTAACCTGAGCGCCCACCACGCTGCAGGCCCTTCTCCTTCCTCATCTATCTAAGGGTGGGGTGAGACCAAGGCTTGGGAACGTAGGGGGCATTTATGCCGATTGGCCCTTTACCTGCCCGCCTTGGTGATGATCATCTCTGTGCCGATCTCGTGGAAACGCTTCCAGAGCTCGGCTCCCTGCAGATCCACTCGCGGAGCCTGCGGCAAGGGTAGCGGGGTCCCAGGCCGGGCCAGGGCGGGCGCCGGGGACCCCTTCGGGGAGCCTCCCGGGGATGCCAGAGGGGAAGCACCCTGCAGGAAGCCGTCCTCACAGCCGCCTGGGCAGCAAAGGGCAGAGAGAGGGAGAACGGGTGAGGGGCTGAGAGGGGATGCGGGCTGGGCAGATCGACCCCGCGGGCGGCTGAGGGCAGGCAAGGGGCCAGGACAAAAGGGGAAGCTTTCGGGCCCTCCGGTCCTTCTAACAGGCCCATCGATAGACAATGCTCGCTGAAGAGAAGCTGGGTGCTCCAGTGAGGCCTGCCTGGCCCCCAAGTCCTGAGACGAGGAGAGGTGTGCCGACAGCGTCCGCCCCACTCTCCCAGCCTCGGCCGGGCCAAGGCCTCAAAAGAAATTTCGCGCCGCCGCCGGGGTCTGGGACGCGTGCCCATAGCGTCTGGGATGGGTTCCCGAGTCCAGAGACCCCAGTGCTGGCCCTGACACAAACCACGTTCCGAAGCGCACAGAGCCAAATGCCCCGTGCTCGGCCCGCAGTCCAAAGCGCCTGGGCTTCTCTTCGCGCTACGGGCCCGGCCGGAGGCATCTTCTAGAAAGTTCTTCAGGCTACGCTCTCTCCAAAGTCTCGGGCCGCTCCGCGCTTCCAGCCGTGCAGCGAAGCGGCTAAAAGAGCGCCGAGAGCAGCCCTGCGGCTACCATCGGCCTTGTACCGCCGGAATCTAGAGGAGGCAAGGGAAGGGCTCAACTACCCCGGGAAACCACGTTGGCAAATACGCCGCCCTCTTCCTGGTTTGCACAAGCGGTTTAGGGCATTCGTTCCGGTTTCGGGGGCGGGGTGGGGGAGGCTATGCTGTCGCCTGCCCTCCCCCCACCCACCACCACAGCTTTTAAAAGTTAGAGGAGAAAAAGAGCACCCGTTGGCTGGGACCCCAAGGGAGGCTGATGCGGAAACCACAGATCTGCACCGCCGCGCGCTGCAAACAGCCGCTGCTGAGAACGCGAGTTGCAGAGCGGGTGTTGGAAGCCTGCGAGGCGACGCTGGACGCGGTATTTTTTACCGTCTGGGAGGTGACCAGAGATGAGCCCAGAGAGAGCGGCCAGGGTTGCAGCGAGTTAGTGCCCCTGACTCCCACGGTCAACGGCGATAGTGGCCAAGCTGCCCGCACACGTAGGGACACCGAGCGCACGCACAAGCACAAACGAGCAGTTCAGGTTCGCCGCCGCCGCGCGGTGCCGGCCGGGCCCCGGCGGAGACGCGCCGGGGAGAAGTTAAGCGGGAAGGGACCGACTCACCCGCGGCTCCACGGGAGCCGCAGCTCCGTTCCTGGTCTGCGCAGCTCCTGGCGGGCCCGGACGCCGCCCCAGCAGGCGGCGGGAGCGCGGCCTCCTCGTCTCCCTCCGAGGAGCCCTTCTCTCCAGCGCCGTCGCTGCGGCTACAGCTTCCGTCGTCTGCCGCCCCCGCCGCTTCTTCGGCGCCCAGCTTTCTCCGCTTCTTCTGCATCTGTTGCTGCTTCTCGGCGCCAATCAGCGCCTCCACGGAAAAGGCGTGCGCCTTGAGGCTTAGCATGCTGCACGGCGAGCCCCTCCGCTTCTCGGCCATCCCCGCCGCCCGGCGCCCACCCGCCCGCCGCGCGCCCCTCTCTCATATACACTCACGCCGGCACACGCACGCACTCGCTCTCCTTCCCCACCAAGATTTAAACAACTCTCGGGACTTCCCGCAGGCCGAGGTCTTCCCCCTTCCCCGCCGCAGGCAAGAACAAATTTGGCGTTTCCTCTTTCTCGCTTGTGTTGGGATCCGAGGCACCGGCGACGCGCCCGCCAAGCTTCCTTCCCTCGGTCTCTCGCGCGCACTCTCTCACTGATGGACTCCTTCGCTCCCACCCCTCCTCCTGCTGCTCCACGATCTGCCTCGACTGATGCGCCAGAGACGACTAACATGGGTAAAAAACACTCTGCGGACACAAATTAGGGATTGTAATTGAAATTTGTTGCCTTGATCTGTCAGCACTTCCAGGCAGGAGAGCGGTGGGAAGAACTTGCTCATTAGTGTCAATAAAGCGGCGGGGGCGGCGCCCTGTGACCTGTCAATCACCGGGATGGCTGGCCAATCAGAGGGCACCGGCTCCGCGCAGCCCGCGCCCACTTCCTTACAAGGCTGCTAAACCAAGGGGTGAAAAGCGCCGCCGTCTGGCTTGGACTACTCAGCCGGGCGAGCGCTGCGCGCACAGGGTCTCTCCTCCGCCCAAAGCCCCGAAGATTTTCTGGCTTTCCTCACCAAGATCTGGAAAGGTGCAAGCTCTGGCTTTAAACCCAGACGATCACCGAGTTAGACTATCGGAATCTTTAAAGGGACCTTAAATTCCTGTCCCACTCCCTTACCACCAAAGGTTGCTACAACTCGGAACACTGAAGGTGGGGGAGAATTCACAGCCACCAGGTCCACCTTTTCTCATTAAACATTCCTGCATTTAGTAAGCACCTACTCTACACCAGGCATGACACTAGGCTTATTTATTTAAGTTTGGCTCCGAGGATTTTTCGGGGGGGGGGCGGGGAGAGATGATCAGTAAATATTTAAATTCTTTATATTTAGGGGGTCAGAGTTTATATTCTCGCTCAGTCCCTCATATAAACCTGTCAGTGAAAGCACGCTCCTTTTTTTTCCCAAAGAGTGGTAGTTATTTTAAAACTTAGGCCATGGGATTTTGATTCTATATGACTGAAATGATATAGATTTAGTCTTAAAACCCCTTAAAACTTCGCAAAATGAAATGTTTTAAGATGCAATATAATTTCTCATTGCATTTTAAAAACATCTCTGAATCTTCAAACTTCATGTTTGCCCTACTTTTGACAATTTACCACTTTTCCCTCGGGCTTTTAAAGAGTCAGTTTGTTTCTTTAGAACCCCAATTTAAAAAACAAGAACAACGCTTTTTAATTGAATGACACCAAACTTGTATATGTACAGTTTTGTAGTTCCAACTCGACTTTTTGTTAAGATTAAACAGCAATAACAAAAATGGGTTTGGTGTAAATAAAGCAAATCTCTTGTATAATAAAGTTCATGACGTATATTATTCTTTATCTTTGGGATAAAATACACGACAAAGGATTGTCCCCCTCACCTCCATTCAATTCAATTTCGGGGAACCGTTGGCTGACTTAGTATCTCTGACTTCTCTTTCAGCTTTGGGTTGGTTGATTCATGGAGAAGTTTCGCCGCCGCTATTTTTTACCGTAGCTCGGCAACGCGGGGTTGCTTCTGAGACCGGACAGCACCGGAGGAGCGGGAACCCGAGCGGACAGTGCCCAGAAGAAGGTGCATGCTGCCCAGCCGGGCCCAGCAGCCTCAGGGTCAAAAAAGACTCGGTTTTACTCGTGCGGAGATGGCTCGAAAAATATTCCACTGGGAGGAGTTGTTTTACATTTGTAAAAGAAAGTTTTTATGGCCGGTCTGGGGCTGTCCGGTCCCGGGTGGGCCTCCAAGCTCAACGGTGCCCCAGGGCCGGTGTTATAGCTTCAAAAATGAGCGCAAATTCCATTTCTGAAATCGGGAGGAGGGCGGGCGCAGCCCGGAGAGCGCGGAGAGTCCGCCTAAAGGGCTTTGGGAGTATGGGGGTCGATCATAGATGACCGATGTGGCCAGTTGCTGCGCGTGAAAATGAGCTCGGATAGGTGCCTGAGGCCCACACTGGCGGGTAGCAAGGACCGGCGCCCCGCCCAGGCTCAGGCTCTTGGCAACCCGAAGGAGCAGCGACCACTGGCTCTTTTCGGAGCCGCTCCTCACGCCGCGTTTACAGGCCTCTGCGCCCTTTATGGCCCTGGAGACAGGGAGGCACTGCGGCGCATTGGTGGAGTCGACGGAGCCCTTGGGCCTGCTTACGCTCTGTGGCAGGGAAGGGAGAACGGCCGGTCCGGAGAAACCAGAGGCCTCCAGAGACTAATGCGGTTTCCAGACGCGAATCCGAACCTGCTTTTTAGACTGGGTCCTGTCCCTTTATATGCTCCGCAGCACCAGCTGATTTAGGAAGGAATAGACGAGCTTGCAGGGCACTCTCAGGATCTCATATCCCCAAGCCCTCCACGCTACTCTGCCACTTCATTCGCCTTTATCCCTGGCAACGAAAGGCTCAGATCCCAGACCGCAGGACACCCGAGGACTTGTGTCTACGTAGACGATAACATAGAAAACCGGGCCTCACAAATATCCACGATGTCACATAGAACGTGACCCTTAGAAATATCCCAGGAGTGCGCCGGGCGCCGGGACAGAGCCAAGACGGCTCCGCGCACCCCCTTAGTCTGGTGCAGGCTTAGCTTTGAATACCGTAGCCATAGAGCCACGCCGCCGCTCGTCACCCAGGGATCGCGTTGAATTGGGCTTAGGCTCCGGAACCGAGCAGGCCCATCTGTCACCGAGCCGGTGGCCCAGGGGGTCACAGACTGGAGCACATTGCGTTCTCGGAGTGGGGGCGTAGAATTTTTTCCGGGCTGGGGAGGGAAGGAAGCGCCAAACAGGCAGGCGGACCTTCCGAGTAAGGGCAAAGCCAGTTACACAGAAAGGCCCCCCGCCCCCGCCCCCCCCCTTTAAAGAGCGAGGCCCTTGAGCTTTCGAGTTGAAAGAGAGGAAGCCGGGACCCGCACGGGTTCAGGGGAGGAGAACTCAGCGGGGTGCATGCGCGTGTGTGCACGTGTCTGTATGTGCACGTGTACGCGTGTGTGCACCTGCGCGCGCGTGGGTGAGGGGGATATGTACCAGGAGCGTATGCCTCCCTCACTTTAGGAGAGAAAAATGTTTTTTCCGAGGGTGAGCTAAGTTAAGGAAACAAAGCTGAATTGCGCAGTGTTCTCACAAGATCAGCCAGGCTCCATTTCAAATAAGTCACCCAGAGAATAACATTATCAGAATGCGTCTGTCTCAAGGGATGGAGGGGGTTCGGGGGTAGAAGATATTTCTGTTTCCAGGTGGGGGAGAACGCTACGTGGTGGAATCAGTGTCCGGCCAGATAACCGCAACAGTAATGCAAAAAAGAAAAAAAAAATCCTAAATTTAAAAAAGCTCATCCGGACGCTTTTATTTTTTCTTGGTGCATTTTTAAATTGGACAGTTTGGAAAGATTTTTTTTTTAACGCATTCTCTTTGTCCTCTCCCGCTGTGCTTTCAGCCTGGAGCCTCTCAACATTGAGGTATATTTATATATAAAATCTTACTTCACTTAAATTTGCATTTTGTTTTTTAAACAATTGTTTATTTTTGAATTCTAAATTTACAAGCCTTGTGTGTCAGCACTACATTCTTAAATAGGGTGTTTGTTTGTTTGTTTAACCCTTGACAATCACCTTAGGCTCATACTCATTGGACTTTTTAACCCTTATGTCTGGTTGCCGGGACTGGAGACTGAGATAGGGTTTGCAAAGTGGACAGTTGTTTTGCCTTCTTTCGGGTCTGTCCTTTGCCTCAGGGAGATGAGTCTCTGCGAACAGGACAGTCTGTTCTTGGCCCCAGGACTCGGGGTGCATCAGGTGGTCCCCGACTGTCCCAAAAAGGCAGGAACTGCCTGCCTTCCCACGCATAAAAAAAAGACTTCTATTCTTAGGTTAAAGATTAACTGGGCTAGAAATACCAAAAAAGGCTGTGTAGGGATGAGCAAGGGTCAAATCCAAGCACCAAGAGGGTAATTTATTTGGCTGCGTAACTTTACAACTTAATCTGGGAAGGAACCTTATCCTAATTGGGGACGGTGGACATCAAACGCCTGCCTAAGTCGAGTGGCAGCACGTACCGGCGGCGGGGGTTCCTTCTCTTCTCCCCTCCTGCCCCTACCCTTTCTCATTCGCGTCCTTCTATTTGCAGTTACTCTTCTTCTTGCCTCTCCTTCTGATCTTGGTTAATAAAAATAAGAAGTTTTAACCTGTATAAATTTACCAAGACTTCGAGAGTTAATTCAGGCGTCGAGGATCTCCACAGCTGAGCTCTCGCAGCCAGCCTCCTTGCGGGTTCGGGGCTGTATCTGCAAATCCAGGCCCTGTGGAGAAAGCCATCCAGAGCGCAGTCCTTCGCTGCTCCCTCCTGTCGCCAACTTGCTCTCACAGACATAACCTCCTGCCTATTGGCGACTATTTTTCATGCTTTCCTCCCCACAACCCGTCCCATTTCTATTCCTATGAGTTGAGACTGGGTCTCGCTACAAAAGAACCCCCGCAGCCTGCCGAAGAACCATGCGGGGCTCCTGGACGCCCCATCTCAGTTCGCGATTCTGAACATCTCTTCTAATGTTGATTTTTCATTCAAAACTCTTTTCTTGCTGGCTAGGGCTCAGAGGAAGTGCGCAGTTTCGGCTGTGTGTACTCTTCATCCCTACCTCTCCCCCACAGTCCCCCAGCTTAGGGAAGGGGAAGAAAAGGGTTGGGGAAGGGTTGACTGGCCAACTCAAGGGCAGTGAAGAAGTGAGGAGCCTAGTGATGTGAGAAGGAAACTCACGGTGAGCTCGCGACTGGGCAAATGAGCTTCCAGATTCATGTCCCAACAATTTCCAGCAGTGTCTGCTCTGCCTCCAGACGGTACTGCAATTATTCTTTTCTTGTTGGTGAAAAGCCACCACCTTCTCTTCCTCACACTCATTGACCCACTTTCCTTTCGCAATCCTACCGGAACGGGCTAGTAACAAAAATGTTCAAGAGGACCACGCTTGCCCCTACCTCTAATACCTGATCCAAACATAAGAAGTCTTGAAGGAGGTAATGAAATTAACACCCAGATGTAAATGAATGCCCGAAGATGGACTTTGTTGGTACCAATATTGTAGCCGGTCGAGTTGGCCTTCAATCAAATTGAAACAATGGCTGGGAAAATTAATATTATCTAACAGTTAATAATGGGCATTTTAATAGTCTGTGCCATATAAAATCATGTTTACATTATATTTAAAATGTGCAGTTTCATATTCTTTGAACAAAATTTTTAATGCTAGGTTTTCCCTATAAACAAAGGCTACTTTGAGTCTGTCGGTTTAATAAAATGAATTGAAAATGGAACTACACTTCCTGGTTTAGGCTCCATTTAAGGATCACTAGATCTGGTGTTTAACTTTTTATAAAAATTATTACACCCTCTAATTGGCTGTAAATTGGACTCTGTTCCCGTATTTCACATCTGTAGATGCCGACAGTTCTTAAACAGAGGAAATTTTGTGCACATTTATATAATCTGCTGAAAGTATAAACAATAAAGAATGTGGCTGGAATTTATTCATATTTTTTACTGACAGATGAGGCGTTTTAGTTTCAGCTGAATGAAAGGACATTTAACAGATTAATTTAAAGCCAGCTTTGTAATTGCACAAAAAGAAGTGTGCTATTGAAAAATAGTATTAACATCGGGAATGAACCTTGCATTTAAACACATGGGCAACATATTTGACAAGCTATGACTTTTCTATGTGATTTCTGGTGTGTTTTTCCCCCACTTAATTGTGTAAAGTCTTCCATCCTTTAAAAAGGGCATCATGAACAATTAAGAAAGATGAAAAAATGGAAGAGCTCAGGGTGTTTTCTCCCCCTTTTCAATAAAAAAATTTTTTTTTAACTTTGTCCCAAATAAAATCGTCATACTGGAATATATTCCCAATCTGGGTTTTTAGGGAGAGCCAAGTGAGTTTCTTCAAGCAAAAGGCTAAAGAATAGTAAGTAGTAACCAGAGGAGCTCTACCAAAGCATTTAGATAGTCTTGGAAATGTTGCTGGTAAAGAAAGTATATGCAATACTTCATTTCTAAATTATTGCATTTCCAGTTTCGGTCACATGAAGAAAGGAGGAAACAAGCTATCTCAGGCCATGCATAATGGGTAATGTAAATTTAGAATAACTAGCATTTCTAGAAAGACTTGTGCTTTTTAATGTTGACCTTTAGTCTTTGGTGCAGGTTCCTTCTCAAATTACATAAAATGTACTTTAAGAAGCACTCACTACCTGCTACAGATGTCCAGGAAAAACTGAATTATGGAAGTCGGAAACATATGGCAGTTGCCTATTGCATAAGGAGGTACATATGAAAGTTATAAATTTCTTCTTTAAGTCAGCATTGTAAACGCATTTTATAGGGTTCACAGTATGTATTACATCTGTAGATTTATTTTTTGAAATATACCTTTTTGGGGATATTTGTGGTTTGGGATCGAAAGAGAAAGAACTCATCTCTGTGTGTTATAAATAAAGAAAGCAACAACAACAAATAAAAATAAATATTTGTGGAGGCAAGCCTTTTTCTTTCAGGTCTCAGATGGTTATTCAGGAAAGGACATTGGGCCATCTATTGGCAAAGGATTACTCACAACACAGGAGTTGCCTGACAGCAGGGCGTGCTGAATTTCATTGAGTTCCCGCTCTGAAGAAGTAGAGACATGGACTTGAGCAAAGCCAGCTTGGGGCCAAAATAAAAACCACCAGATTAAGGACTGGGCCATGCAAATGTCAAAACCACACCAATTCAGTTTGCTTTTGAGAAAAATGTTCAAGTACTTGCCGACCAAAATATTTAATTTAAATTCTTTTTTAAAAAATCTTTGAAACCACATGTTTTGATTGCAGTAATAATTTAATATTACACATTCAGCACATCGTTGGATAAAAACGTTCCAACTACAAAGGTATCTGCTCCTAAATCTTCCAAATTATTTTAAGATAATCCCACTATAATTTTCTACCTGAAGCCCCTGTGGTATCATTAAATCTAAAGTTAATTTTATAGATTTTTAAGAGTCTCAGTTCTCTTGTTCCAGTTTATCCGGAGAAATGTTAGAAGCTAGTTATGCGAATGGTCTTGGTTTAAAACAATGAGTTTAATCAATTAAATACTATTTTAAATACTCTAAGACCGGGGCAGGGACCTACAGTGGTGTAATGTCGCTGTGGGTACACCTTCAAGAAAACTATTCTTAGATTTCCGTAGTGGAAATGTAGGGAAACAGGCACGAGATTAGTCTCGGCTTTTTTGCGCTAGTATGAAATTTCCTTGAGGGGAGGGGGATGAGATAATGCAAAATAATAGCAGGTGCGTCCTTCACGGGGAGAAGTGTTATTTGATTGTGTTTCGAATTCCGCTTCGTGATCAGCTGGTAAGTGGTGGCCCGTATCGTTTTTCTCTTCTTTTCTAATTCCTGCCTTCCTGTGGGCTCATCCTGGCCAGGCTTTTGATCACTTGGTCTACTTGCGGCGGTATGCCACTAAGCCTTCCTGATTAGGAGGGGGCCGTTATTCGACATAGGTGCGGGAAAGGGATCCCTGAAGCTCAGGAAAAGACTATCCATCCACAGAAAATTGGAAACAAAGAAAGCGCCAGAGAATTACTGATTTCTTTCTTTTCCAAGATATTGGTTGCTTCCCGAGCTCCCACCTTTTCCTGCACAGGCCATTCTGCGTTGCTTCGTTTCCGTTTATATTAGAGTTTTTTTTTTTTAAGGGAACCTAAACCTGACCTCACCTAAGAGTGAGCTTGGTTTGAGTTTATTAATATTTTAAGGATCGCATTTATTTATTTTTATTTAATAATAACAACAGCAATAACAGTAAAAAGAAACAGTCCAGTTGCCCAGGGCACCCTAGATTCCCTGAGGCGGATCTCGCTGGTAAAAATTGAGGAATTCACATTCCCCATGAAGTTCCAGAGCTAAAATTAAAAACCCTGCTTGGATTTCTGAAGCTCGTTTTGCTTTAGTCAATATCTGCGTTTTCTTTCATTTGTTTCCCGTTCCCTTCTGGCTTGAGTGACTCTTTTTTTTTTTTCTTTCCATTGCCGAAGACAATTTGATTTACAGTTTGACTGAGAGGTGCATTTCTGTTGAGAAGGTGAACAGTCCAAGCCAGTTAGCCAAATTATTCCCCGACGGCTCCAATATTGCACCAGAGTCCCAGAGTAAGTTATTTTTATGTCTGACTGTATTTCAAATATGCTGGGTGATAAATAAAAACCGTTTCAAGCTACAAACTATCTCAGTGTGATGAGGAACAATTGACAAAAATTAACCCAGCCAAAGCGTTGGGGTTCTCACGAGCCGCTAGAGCATAAATCACTGTCGCGGTGGCGTCGGGAAGCAGCGCGGCGGGAGCAGTGCGCCCGCTGCAGCCTCGGCTCTCAGCAGCCGCTGGGCTCGCCCGGCTTGAGCAAGCGGGGCTCGGCCGCTGGGGCAGAGTGAGGACCGACCGGGCCTGGGGCTGGGAGTCACTTGGGGAAGGGGCGTGTTGTGGGAGGAAGGCATGACCACGCCTAGGCGACCTCCTAATTCATGATCGAAAATTCTTCCGTGGGATGTGTGTGTGTAAAAGCAAAGAGGACTGGGAGGCAAAGTTGCGGGAGAGGGGAGAAGAAGGGAGAGAGGGGGAAACAACCCTGGAGTCTTTCTGGACCCCGGAGGTCCAGAAAGATTGCTCGTGGCACTTGAAGGGGAGATTCATCTCTGTCATTAACTATTAAACCTTTTTAAAAAATAAGAAACCAGGCGAGGCGCCCGGGAAAGCTCTGCGGGCGCGCCCCTCGAGGCTTTCTACGGCTGCCGAGGTGCTGCTGGGAGACCCAAGCCGCTGGCACAGTCACTGCCCAGCGCACACGCACACGCCTCCAGCCTGGAGACCCCCTCTCCCCGAGCGTCCTTCCGCGAAGAAGTGGAGCGAAGCTGCCGCGCCGCGGCGCCCCCGGAGCATGTCAGCTATGGCGAGGGGCCATTCGGACCAGTCGCCGCCGGCCCTCGCCACCTGTTAGAAAACCGAAGCCGAAAGAAGTTGCACAGGCGGTGGCGCGCGGCTACCGGAGGACTCGCGTTCTGCGGCCACAGGAAGTCAGCGGCCACCGAGCCGCGGGTTTCTGTTGATCAGTGCATAGAACAGCCCTCTCCGTGCTAAGCGCACAGTAAATGCGAAGAATAAATACATCATCTACCGAGGCGTCTGTCTTGAAAAGGCCTCTCGGCGGCCCGCCGTTTAGAGCCGGCGGAGTTATTGATTTGTGTGGGCGCCCGCGCAACACTCGTCCCACGCGGCCGCCGGTTTCCTCCTAGTTGAAATAATTATCATCAAAGCCCTTAGAAACCTCCCGAACCCATAAGACCGCACTACAGTGCAAACTCAAGCTTCGCCATCCCGGGCCTCGTCCCCGCCCTGCCCGTGCAGCTTAGGGGGCAGCCAAGGTCCCAGACACAGCGCGGCGTGCATTGGTGGGGGAGTAGGATTCACCCAGGCTGTAAATCTGTTACCTCTGGGGAACCAGGGTGGGAATGGAGTGGATAAAAGGAGGATATTATTTCTCCTAGATATTTGGATTAAGAATTAAAAATAAAAATAAAAAGGTTAAAGAGTAAAGTGGCTGAAACTTAAGGTCCCGCCACAAGGAGCTCCAGGTCCCGGGAAGGGGCAGCCCAGCTTTCCTGCCTCAGCGCCCACAGTGGTGCGGCAGCTGCGCCGGCTGCAGAGGTTGGACCGCCGCGCCCTGGGTGCTTGGTGCTTGGACCCTTGACGGCTCGGACGCTTCGCGGCGCGCGCGGCCTCTCTCTCGCGCTTGGCTCGCGGGTCCCGGACCCTCGCAGGCCTCGGCAGCCCGCCCGCCCACAGCTTCCCCAACCCCCCGGCGGAAGTAAACCGGAATCCACCCCGGGCCTTCGGCCTCGGCCCGCGGCCCAGCCCGCGGCCCGCGCGGCTCCAGAGGACTTCAGCGGGGGGCGGGGGCCGACGGAACTCGGCTCACCACGCGATTCTGCACGTATTTGTTCTGTGACCTGACCACGTCCTGGCCTAAACGTCCCCGAGACTAGCTTCCTCGGCGTTCCAGCGGGGATACTAATCCTTGCCTGGCTTGTCCGCCAGTGGTGGGGGAATAATATCCCTGTGTGTGTGGGGGGGAGAGGTTGGCAGAGACGCTGACAACTATTCCGCTGTGTTGCTGTTTGCAGATTTGGGGATCGGGGTGGCGGATAATTCAGGCCACGGCCTGCGCCCCATCCTTACCCCACCTCACGCCGGCCACTACCTAGAGGACGTTCTGGGGTCTCAGCACCGGGGACCCGACAATTCGTAGGGACAGAAACGGCCAGTGACCGTTAGGTTCTCCGAAGCTGCGGGTGGAGGGGCGCGGCCGGGGCAATGGGTGGGGGCACATGCGCCCTCTGGGGACTGTCAGCCGCACTGTCCCGAGTCCGGGTAGGGGCGGAGCAGCCTCTCCGGGCACGAGCGGCGGGCTTCGGTTCGGGATCCGGCTCGGCCCCACGCGCTGCACTTGGCTCGGCGCCAACCCCTCCATTTAGCCGCGGGCAACAGCCGTGGAGTCTCCAGAACCCGGGCGAGACGGGGGAGCCGTCCTAGGGGCGAGAGCGGCTGGAGCTGTGTCCCCCGGAACCCAAGCTGAAAGGAAAGTATCTCAGGGCCCTGTAGGTGGTCTTCATTTGCAGACGCGACAGCGGCGGCCCTGACTCTGGCACTGTGAACCCGCCCCTCTGAAGACACCGGCCACTGTGTATCAAGCCTCTACGGAGAGAGACTCTAAAGGGACAAGTCCCCCAAACCCTTACGGAAATATAAAGCCATCTGGTAAAGGAAGCTTTCACGGGGATGGAAACAATTGAAAACCAGGTAACCAGCAGGAGAAAAGTGGAATATCAACTTACCTTTTCTTTCCATTTGAGTGCGGGTTAACCCATGAGTTTTAATTGAACCAACCAACCAATCAACTAACCCAACTGAAACAGAATTAAGTCTCCCCAGGCCCTGAGCCAACTAGCGGATATTTCTCACTCAAGTTCCAACGACATACTACCATCACCATCGCCCCAGATAGTAAGGAAATTCCAGGGCGCTCCATCTAATAATTGTCCTGACTTCTCTCATTAGTTAAGTTCTCTGCTTTTTTCTTAGAAAGGCACATTTCACAAGTTTATAAGTAGTCAACTGTTTCAAACCACCCTCATCTTGAATCATGGCAGACAAAAAAAAAAAAAAAAAAAAAAAAAAAAAAAAGTAACCTGGATGTGGGATGATAATCTAAGGTGACTCTCAGTTGCATAGTTATTTTTAAGAAGACTTCAGTTTTTAAAACGAAAGAAAGAAACATTTTGGAGCAGATACAGTTACATTAGTACATGTTGTGGAAATAAGCTTGCATTTGGAGAAAAAATATTAGAAACAGCTGTGATGTTAATGTTTCAAAACTCAAAGTACTCAGCATGCTCAGTGTCTACTTTTCATCATAATTTTTTTTTGTGTGCATCCACATAATGCCCTCCTCTGTGTGTAATACAAGACACTTGTTTAATAAAGCAAACGATTGTCTGTGTCAGGGAGATTCGGTCCTCTCTCCCTCTCTCTATCCATGTACAGAGAAGATCAAAGATCTGAATTACCTCTGTCTTTCCAAAAGCAGCCAGATGGTTTCTTGATTTTTCTTCAGATATTTTAGCAATACAATTCAAAGGATTAAAGAATCTGTGTAATGCTACAGATGAAAGCCTTTGCTAGGTAATTATTTTTCTTATTAATGTCATGTATACCTTTCCTTATTCCACTAAGGTTTTTAAGTTTCATGAGAACACATATAATAAATATGTAAATGGTGAGTAGAAGATTGGGACCAGGTAAAATAGAAATCACAATCCAGGGTCAAGATGAGAATAGAAGAAGAACTCTGATATGCATAAGGGTACTAGATAGTTATTAATGAAGAACTTTAAATTTATCCCTGAGCTTCCTAATAGCCAGGGTGAAAAATGAAGTGTGGTCTTCATTGAGCACAAAGAGAAATCATGTTGGTTTCTCATGGGAAGCAATACATTCCCAAAGGTGATGATGATGATCATCACCACCATATTAGGAGCAGCAGCAATGGCATATTTTACGTGCCGCTCCATTTCAGAGACCGGTTACCACCATTATCTTAACACATGGATACTTTTCCTGGGTTTTTTTTTTTTTTTTTTTTTTTTTTCCTGAGGTACTGGGGATTGAACCCAGGATCATGTACATGGGAAGCAGGCGCTTAACCACTTGAGCTACATCTGCTTGCCTTCCTGGGTTACTATTGCTTTGTACTTTTAGACTAAAGCTGCTTCTCTACATAACATTTGATGCCTAGAACTTTGGAGTCAGAAAGACCTGAATGCAGTGCTGGCTTCTGCACTTACCTAGTGCTGTAACTCTGGGCAAGGCACTTAATCGCTCTCTGAGACCCAGTTTTTTTTTATGAAATGGGGATACTCTATCCCATAAGCTAGTGGGGATATCACAGAGCCTGACACCTAAGAAACTTTTTATAAGTGTTAGGCTATTACTGCTGCTTTTATTATCAACATACCACATATGTCCATTTCCTTACCCCCTTTCTACATCTACAAAGCATTCAAGAGTACTACTTTTGGGGCTCAAAGCAAATGAGAAAGCCAAAGTCTGAACTCTAAGATCTGTCAGTGCAGTCAGATGAGTAACGTTTCTGAGGTCTCTTACTCTCCCTACTTGCCAGTAGTGGCTAAAGAGTGGGCCCCATATCTGGGAGAGAAGTGGGTGGTAAGATGGGCCTTGCTTTGAACCAGCTGTGGAACTGGTTGCTATATGATAATGCACCTGGGAACAGAGGTTCAGGCAAAACAAATTTTCAGCAAATGACCGCTTTATTACTTAACACAGCACAAAATGTCCAAAAGAGCAGGGGAAGAGATCCCATCATGGACAATCTCCAGGAGAGGTCATCTGCTCACTGCTTGGGTTAGGGTCAGTGGATGGCAGCTTCAAACATCCCACTTCCCACCGGAGAAGAGTGACAAATCTGTGCTGCGGGAGGGCAGGGTATTTATAAAATGTAGTGGTGGGGAGCCGGCCACTGAGAGTGCCCACCCTGATAAGGAGCTGGGGCTGCTAGTTTCCAGATTTAAGGTAGGACCAGGCCTTTTCATTAGATCTAACATCTCCCCTGGGGCTGCAGAATGGAAACATATTGAAACTTCTGCATGCAACAGAGAAGTGGGGTGGGTAGTGAAGACTGGGAGATGGTGGCTAGACTGCATCCCTGATATCCCTAGCACCAGCAAGGATGGGAGTAGGTCAGTCCGTGAGGCTGCGGGCCCACCTGCATCTCTGCACAGCAGCCACGAATCCTGGTCACTAGTGGGGGCAGAGACTGTCTACCACCTTGATGTTGGGATGAGTCACGGCATGAATGGGTTCCAAGAGGAGGCAGAAATATGAAGGTCTTTTTTTAGGGGGAGTTGGGGTGGGGAAGATGGCAGTGGAGGGTAGCAGCACTAAGCTTTTGCAGGTTGCTACAGAAAGTCAGCATTCTTACAACTACTGGGAGTTTGGGGCAGGAACACAATACAAAATGACACTTCTGTTCCCGGTCTCCTCCTCTGTCCTTTTTTTTTTTTTCTTTCCCTCTGAGAACACTTTGCACATTTTATTTACATTTTAAGACTAACTTTAAACTCAAAATCACATATCCATACACCTATTTCCTTTTTGTTGGTTTCATTTAAACATAAATGCATGGTTTGTTAAACAAAAACAGTAACAAATATTTACCACATCTGTTACATGTAACACACAGGAATAGCTTTTAACAGAAATTCATCAACAACACCCCCCCAACTTTTAAAATTACAAATACAGGTATCAAAGCAATCCTGAACATATTTTTGCTACTACTAGCAGTCAGCACCCACACTGCTTCAAAAATTAACACAATTTGCACCAATATTCATTGTACCTGATACTTTAAACAATTTAACTGCAACTCTTTCACTAAGCAAGTGGATAAAGCATGCTATTTATGGTTTTTCTTCTTGAAATTAGTTTCCAGACACACATATCCTTCCATAGTAATCTGACACTTCTTGCCATTTCATTTTGTAATCCTGAATTCTACTTTGAGTGCTTCAGGTTTATGCTTAGATGACAGTGCCTTGATAAGAGAAAAAAGAATTGTGTTGCATTTTTCCTCATGTTGCCTGAAAACATAATGAGTGTACATATATTAAATATATTCTTACAAATGTTGAGGTCATGTTTACCAGCTGGAATTCTTTTACTTAATGTGTGGGTATTTTGCATTGTGATACTTAATCAACACATTAACATAAGTAGAAGATTGTAGATTTAAGACAAGTTTGAAATCCACTAAAATTAATTGTTGTATGTTTGTCCTTCTGTTTGTTGTGGAGGCTTCATGTTTTCTTTGGACATCATTAGATATTGTAGCTCTTGAAGTACAATTTTAATGCTATATAAATTTTGCCACTTTGCTAACATTGGTATGCTCTGTGCATCACCGTTCCACTGGAATTATTTACTCCATTCATATTAAGTTTTGTTACAAATCTAACTTATGGAGGAATTTCTGGGTATTTGGGTCCACATTCTACTTTCAGGACATATATTTCATAATTTGTCTGTGGAGACTGACACCTTCTCCTGCAGCCCAACGCAGCCTGCGTGGAGCTTTTAAATGGAGTACCTGCTAAGTACTCAGCAGTGGTATTAGGTTTTTGGACATAAGTTCTCTCTCCTGGATCTACTACTTAGGACTATCCAAACTATTGACCTTCAGAGTAGCTTCTCTTTATGTCCATCCTCCTTCTTCCCTATTCAATTTCTCAGCATCCAATAAACTCATCTTCCTCCCCCTTCTAAAATTTGAAGGTTAATAATGGATTAAATATCAATTCAGTGTATCTAAGTCTCTACACTATACTTTCCAGGATTAGTTGTATCTTAGATATCTTAGTTGCATACCTGGACTTAAGTATGGAGATGTATTTGTGCATGTTTGAGTTTTTCTAGTAGTTTGTAAGTTTCCCAAGGTCAAAACCTTATGATGGTTATGTATTGATTGGCTGAGTCTGGACCAGCAGATGCTTTGCTTCAGTTTGGCACAGCCCCACAACTGAGCTCTGAAAAGCAGCCTGACATAGCAGGCTAGGCAAGGATTTGGTGTCAGAAGACAGGGGCTTGAGGCTTTGTTGGCTTTGTCACTGGCTCTGTGAGCTTGAGGAATCACTTAACATTCTCAGCATCTGCTTAAAGTATTTAGATGAGATGATCCCTATGGCACCATGTAGCACCAACATTTTATGATCCTCAATCTGTTTTCCAGCTGAGAACAATCTCTTCCTCCTCTGAATTAACTCTCATAGCATTTTATATCTTACTTTTTTAGGCACGTAACACATTCTACCTTGTATTAAAGTTGTTGGAAATATTTCTTATCTTCTCTATTAGACCATAAGCCCCATAAGTGCAGGGATAGTGTCTGTATGAGTGTTCCCCAAAGAGCTAGTAAAGTGTTTTGCACCACAGGGATAAATATTTTTTAGTGAATTAAATCTGACTCTCCATTTAGAACATCCAGTAATTTGGTGTAAAAAGAGGGGGAGGTTAACATTGTCATTGTTTGGAAGAGGCTGCTAAGCTTTGGATTGGAGGGGTCCATAGAAGTCTCCTTCCCTGTTGAGTCCTCCTGTCTTGTCTCAATCTATGGTGCACACAGTCATGTTATACTTGTTGATTGTAGGGTATAGGTTGAATAATCCAGAACAAATGTCCAACTCCTTTCCTTAGCAAATGCACATAATATGGCAGAAAGGAAGTAAACTTTATGATGACATGAGAGAGGTGTGTGGGGGGAAGGATTTTCCCCATTCCGTGAAGGTGGAGTAGTGGGTATTGATCTATGTCTTCCTAGGTTCCTATGTGTAGCCAGCAATGGGGTCTATCTGGTCCAGGAAGGGGGACTCAGGGGGCCCTGCCTACACCCCTGATATGGCTTCCTTGGCTGGTCTAGCCAATTCGCTAAAGCTTTCCCAGGGAAAGGGTAGTGGAAAGGAGGGAGAAGATAGCTCCCTGTTAAAATGTATGCATTTGGATTCCTCTCCTGGCTTTAACAGATTCAAGAAGATGGCTACAGGTAGAACCACTGAACTGTTCTCTAGAACAGTCTTGGCCAGGGGGGTATATGATAAATGCCTATGAAAAGTCATTTCCTGGCTCCCCCTACCAGTTAGATCATTGGTACTGCAGCCTTGCCTTCCCCCTCAGTCTTCTATGCTTACCTTAAAGTGGAGCTCTCAGATTATCCTGTAAGTAGTCCTCTGTGCTGAGGCCAACCTAGAACCTCAGCCTGGCCAGCTGGCATGGCATTCACGTACTTCATCCCTGGAAGAATGGAGCTTCTGGAGCTTCTGCTGCTAATGCTCACTCCTACCAAACTGCTGAACTTTCCTGTTGTCTCTGTTACCGATACCATTTCCATGGTCACCCCAGCTTCCCATTGCTGGGCCTGGGTACACACTTGGATCTTGTGTGTTGGAGGCTCTGCTGTAGGGCTGCTTTGCTGCCTGTGTGGGACTGGATGGGTTGGTCCAGATTACTTGACATTTCTTCCTGCTGTTGATTCTCCTGCTTCTTCCTTCCTAGATGGACTCCTGCACAGCAGTGAAAATCCTTTTCAGTGAGCTAATAATACACTGTGGCCATTTTTTAAGGTCCGCTCCTTGACTGGCAAGTCCAAGGGTGTGGAATGGTGCTTCCTTTGCACTCTCCTTGTAGATGAAGTGACTCCCCATGCACTAACTTATGGAGGTTAGTCTCTCTCTGTTTCCTTTTAGGCCATCAGGTTTCCTTGAGCTCTGCTGAACACATATTCATCCCCATCCATTTATGGTACATTTATCACACAAGTTTCGGTGTCTATTAGTCAAGGGAATCAAAGCCAACTGTGAAACTCACTCAAGTAAACACCCTGTGTGGATCAGGTGATTCTGCTGGGCATCTTTCCTCCAACTGGTGACTCGGGGATCACAGCTGACTCCTTCTTACCATTTAGAACTTGACTTCCAAGTTTGCCATGAAAAGGGAAGACAGGGTATGGAGAAAACACACCTGCTCTTTATTACCTCAGCCTGGAAGAGACACTTGTGACTTCCACTCACAAACTATTGGC
Source organism: Cabassous unicinctus (assembly GCA_029593785.1). Taxonomy (NCBI): domain Eukaryota; kingdom Metazoa; phylum Chordata; class Mammalia; order Cingulata; family Chlamyphoridae; genus Cabassous; species Cabassous unicinctus. Next base: position 31,126 of record JAQZBX010009834.1, read on the forward strand.
CAGAAGTCAGTCCCAGTGCCCCATGTATTGCAGGGGAAATAGGGACATGTAGTCATTCTTTGTGCAGAGGAAAATAGAAATAAAACAATTCGGTGAGTACCTAGCTTTGTCTCTGCTCCAAGTTTTAATGGGGAAAGTCCTCTCTTTTCTGTGAGGGGAGCCTCCAAAGTAGTATGCCCCTGGGCTTGAAGAACAGAGAAAGTAGAATCCACTTAAATCAGATGTAAAAACCTGGATGAATACTATAGGCAAATATTTTGTTTTGCACTTATGGAACTGATTCAAGGACAAAGTTCTCTTTGAGGTCAGGGAGAATTATATTCCATGGAATTGAAACAAGGAGTGTGGATGAAGATGAGGATGTGGGGAACCAAAGGGTATTCAGTTAGTGTGGAAACAGCTATATCAGTGTTAAAAGCCCTAAAGCCATCTATTACAGATTTCCATGGTGGTTTTATTACCTGAATAGTTGCCAGTGATTTGGAACTTGGGGACGTTTAGCCAACAAGCTCTAGCAATATTCCAAAACCCAGGGATTAATCACCTCTTTTCTGGCCTCTTACTTTCAGTCCTAATACATGCTATTACCATCCCTGCCTCCCCTGCTCTGTCTTGGTTAACATTTTGTGTCTGTAATGATTTAACAGATGTCAAGCCTTGGTATGGGTTTGACAAGGGCTGACACTGCTCAAACATCTTTGCCCAAGTCTGGTTCATTTATGAGGGGATAACAGACCACTGATATCATTTTCATGTGCTTTCATGGAAGTTTTAGTGTCACAAGTCCCCTGTGGAAGAAGTTTTACACTTCTAAAGTGGTTAGAGCCTTCTTGTTAAGTTGTTTTCCCAACACGCTCTTGCATTTTACCTTCTCACTGAACAGTATATTGGAATACCACTTAGGATGGCTGGTACAACACCAATATACTCAAATTTTCCAGATGGAAAGTATAGTTAAGAGAAGAAGACGAGAACTCCTCAGTTTCTAGGGCAGATGATAGACATTGCAAGCTAATTTCTATTGTGTCAAAGAGAATAGAAAAACCTTTCTGTTGTCTGTATTTAGAACAACTGTATCTATTGTTTAAAATAGCCTGACATATTATTCTCATTCCTGAATTTGTGTGCGAGTAGGTCTTAGTAGTACTGCCAGAACCTAAGAAATGGTTGGTTAATGTTCATTAACTATATTCAACGCACCCAAAGAAGCCTTTAGCCAAAGGGAGTAACTAAGTGGGAATCCACTGAGTTCCAGGAGACATGCTATGGACTATACAGATCTCAGAGTAGACCTGGCCTTTGCCTTCAAGAGTTGGTAGCCAAATAAAAACTGTATGGAAAGTAAAAAGTATCTTAACTTTCTTAATAGGGGCAGGGGAAACATGGCTAGAAGCCCTGGGAATTGAACACTGGACCTCATATATGGTAGACAGGAGTCCAATCACTTGAGCCACATCCATTTCCCTTTCCCTTTAATCTCGTACACTCTCTTTTCTCCCCTCTCTACTGTCTCCTTTCTCTTCTCCCCACCCTAACACCTACAGACAAACCACTCTGATCCTTCATCCCAGAACAAGGAAAGAATCCAACAGGCCACATTTTTGGGTAGAGTGATTTTTTTTTTTAGTTTGCTATTTGGCACCATAAATACATGTTAAAAGAGTAATTTTGGTGGAGACCAGTTTTTTCTTCTCCCAAAAGTTTGCTTCCAGCTGCTAAAATCATTTACTTTGTGAATGGAAACATAATTTAACTACAGTAGGAGGTGGCACTTGGTGGTGGCTCTAGATCAGTTATCTGAAAATCAATCTGCCAAATTACTAATTGTAGGGAAGCCATCAGGCATATATCTTACCAGGTAAAGGACAATTTGTAAGTGCCTTCTCATCAGCAGAGGTAGAGGTATGGGCAGAAATAAGCCTGCAGACAGAGAGAAGGTTGTAGAATGTGTTTAAAGGAAAGCTCATCCAATGTCGAGTCCTGGAAAATGCTTCAGCATCTGAAATGTGAAACACATGGGAAATTGATATTTAACTATTAAATCATCCAAACTTTGAAGATACACAACAACAGTAATTCAGTGGATTGGTCATTCAACAACTTAGACCAGTAAAAGGTGACCACTGATTCAAATGAATGTGGGTTGGGTCCAAACTGCTTTCCCCATCTGTGTGTGTATGTGAGTGTGAGCACTGGGGAGGGGGTGTATTGCAGTGGAGGCATTTAGGCAGTGGGGATTTTCAAAGCTGGGTGAAAAGTTAGGGTCTTAGTTTACTATAGTTTATGCAGCTTGGAGCAAGTTCCAAAATGGTGTTGAGAACCAGAGATGGGAGTTGAGACAAATGCTGGGGCTGAAATGGTCCATGGTACCCAAGGTCTATCCTAAGACCATTGGAGCCTGGTGGAAAAGCAGCCAGTCAGACTTCATAGGCACCCACAGCAGTTTAGGGATCTGGTCAGGAATGACTCTGGAGTCCCCCAGGTAGGCAGAGATGTGGGTTGATGGTCTTAGTCCCATTCTCTATGAACCCAGGACGCTATACCAGCCCTAGACTGCTTGTATCTGAACATATATCAGGGAAAGATAAGATACCATATTTTAAAGCCAACGTTGTTTGGTATTTCTGTAATAAGCTGCTGAACCTAAACTTAAAAGACATAAGTACCAAGTGAAAATCCTAATACTTTATATAAAATATTTATTTTTAAAAAGATGGCTTATTCCCCTACATCCTTAAACAGAGGATGTGAAATGTGATTTAATCATTTTATGATTAACGTGTATCACCATAAAGAGCCATGATTATATAGTGTTGTCATGTAGGAGACCTGAGTGGCAGCATGAAAGGTTGGCTTCCCCACAACTTCTTGCTTATGAGGACTGTGCTTATGAGGTTTTGTTTTCCTTGTCAGATCTACCTTTTCCTATTCTCAGTGTGCCTGCCTAGGGAAGATAGAATTATGCTCCTTTAAATATTTTCTGCTTCCAGATGGCTGCAATCTGGAAACCAAATGTATTAAAACTGGGTTAAATCAAATTATCATCTATTAAACACCTACAAGTATGCCAAGCACTGGGCTAGATGTCTGATGAGTCTATACAATCTTTGCTTTCATGTTGTTTAAAATCCAGTGGGGCATTGTGGTGGCATCAACCAAATATCACAGGAGGATAAAAGCAGGAGCTATTAATTTTGCCTGGGTTTGAAGCAGGGTTTTTGAGAGGTGGGCAAGCCTTCACAGAAAAGATGACACTGGACCTGGGCCCTGTAAGATGAGCAGGATACCACCAGAAGTGTTTTTATTTATTTTTAATTTTTTGGTAATTAAAAAAGAAATTTTTTAAAGATACTTAGATTACATATATGTTACAAACAAAATATAGGGACTCCATATGCCCCACTCCCCATACCTCCCACACCTTCCCACATAAACAACATCCTTCATTAGTGTGGCGCATTCATTGCAATTGATAAACGCATCCTGGGGCTTTGCCACTGAGCATGGACCATAGTTCATTGTACATTGTAGTCTACATTCTCTCCCACACAGTTCTGCATGTTATGTGATGATATAAAATGGCCTATATCTATCATTGCAGTGTCATTCAGGATGACTCCCAAGTCCCAAAAAAGCCCTCATATTACAACTCTTTTTCCCTCTACCTGCCCCGAGAGCCTCCAGTGGCCACTGCCTCCACATCAATGTTGTAATTTCTTCCAGTGCTGGAATCACAATATGTCTATAGTAGAATACCATTAAGTCCACTCTAGTCCATAGTTCATACCCCAATCCAGAGGATTCTGGGATGGTGATGTCCACTCCATCTCTAATTGAGAAGGGGCTTCGATCCCATACAGCCAATGGATGGGACTCTCTTGCTTGCAGTTGTCGGCTCTCTCGTTTCTTTGGTATGGTGGTTGTCAATCCTCACCTCCTTGTTAGGTTTCCTGGGTGAGTCCAATGAACTGGAGAGTAGGTGTTGCAACTCGGCTGAGGTTCTGGGCTCAGCTGGTACATGGACAGCCCAAAGACTCCAGTCTTTGGATGTATGCCTACAAACTCCAGCACCAAGTATAGGTTTAAATAGAAGGGACAGATGAGCCATGTGTAAGGAAACCATAATTGAGTTCAACTCTGTCACTCTCAGGAGCATAAACTCCAAAGTAGGGCCCACAGAAGTGTTTTTAAAGTTACCCTGCAGAGGGGCATAGCTCAGGAAAGTTGTAGAGTGAGAGTGTATGGCATATTGGGATACCAGGAAGTAACCCAGGGAGGCTGGGCCATGTGGCTGGAAAGGAAAGTCCAAGCCACATTTAGAAGGACTTTGAATATTTTACTTAAGAGTTTCGTCTTTTCTTTATGGGCCATTAGGAGCTATTGAAACATTGTGCGTGTTTGTTTTTAAGCAGGGTGAAGATGTACCAATAGCTCTATCTCTGTCTATAAGACAACACAGTGAAAGACATATTGGAGGGGAAAAGATTAGAAAAACAGGTAGGAATTTACCACTGTAAAGTATAGATGAGAACTTAGCGTAAGACATTGGCCATGGGGAGGAGATATATATGAGATGTGCTTCTAAGGAAGCAAGAAGATTTGGGGATCAGTTGGATATGAGATGAAGGTAAGGAAAGAGTCAGATAGCTTCAATGTAGATGATGGTACTTTGAACTGATATGGGACCCAGAAGGCAATCAAGTTTAGGAAGAAAGGTGACTTTAGTTAGGGCATGTTGAAATGGATGCCTGGAGAATATTAGGTTTAAATTTGTAATTTTTGATTATCAGTTCTTGAGGGCAGCAACCATGTTTATCTTTTTTCCTGCTGTATTTCCAAGAAATGATGCTACATAGTAACAAATATTTGTTGAGTTAATGCCTACATAATTAGGCTAGTAGAAAGGTCTGGGGAAGAGACATGGATTTGAGAATCAGAAGTGTATGTCTGATGCTTGAGGCTGTGGTAGTTAATGAAATGAACAATCAAAAGCATGGATAGAGGTGAAAAGAGAATTTAGGAGAGAACCCAGGGAAACATCTTCCTTTAGGCATAGATAAGAAGAGAGATAGGGAGGATGTCTCAGAAGGGGTGATCACATTAAAAGGTATTCCAGAAAACAAAAGAAGACAGTTTTAAGAATGAAAAGGTGGTGAATTCCATTACATGCCACTGAAGAGTCAAGTTTCATGGGGACTGAGGTCCATGGATTTGGAATTCAGTGTTCGATGGCGATAAATTAGAGAGCAATTTCTTTAAAGCAGTGGTTCTCAAACAAGTGTGCATGAGAATCATCTGGAGGGCTTGTTAAACATAAAATGCTGGACCCCACCTCTGGATTCTGATTCAGTAGGTCTGGAATATTTACATTTTTGACAAGTTCCCAGGGAGTCTGCTGTTGCCGGTCTAAGACCACCCTTGGAGAGCATTGAGGGCAGAACAACTGGATTATTTTGGGATGGAGAGAGGTAGTTCCTGAAGAGAAGAGTTGCTGGAAAGAGAAAAAAATACGTCTACTCCATAATTAAGTCTTCATCACCCACTGATGAGTGGACCCAGTGGTGGAGAATCAACAGAACATATTTTTCCTAAATATGTGAAGCTAAAGAAATTCTGTCAAGACAGTCTCTTTGAACTTCTATTTTCTATACTACATAAATAGGGGTAAAATAAGACATCTCTGTGCATTGTTCTTAGGAGTAAATGAAATAATATACCAGTGATGTAATAACATTCAGTACAATGTTTGGTGCTCAGATAAATAGTTGTTGAATCTGAGCATATACATTATTTACCCAAAGCCAGATAGCTTTTACACAAAATAAATGTATCTGGTAATAATATAACTTGCCTATGCAATTTTTCAGTAGCCTTCTAAAATATGCTTTTATAATTGGCATTCCAAAACCATCTGTGTATCATAACTTGAGGAAATATAACAGGCTTGATGACTGACAGTGGGATTCAATACTATATACCACATTTTAAAATTCTTTCTCTTTTAATATGTGCTGCTTAAAATTTTCAGTGTCCTAAAATATTTTCCTTTGGTAATTTTTTTCTTTTTTTTAAAACATTTTTTTCTTTTGAAATGATTTCAAATTTACAGGACAGTTACAAAAATAAAACAAACTCCATACAGAGAATTCCAACATACTCCCATACCCCCAGATACCCATATCCACCAATTTTAACAGTTTGCTACCTTTTCTGTATATTCTCTATCTCTCTCTCACCAGGGTTTTGAAAAATTAAATGCAAATATTTCTCATAAATATTTTAATCCTGCAGTATTTAAGTAGGCAATAGTCACTTTGGATATACTTTTATAGTTATAATAGTTTAAAAGTGTGCCTGCATCCTAAGAGAAGGAAAATATTGTTATCTATGATAATATCAACTTCATATAGATGTTCCAAAAATTAAAATTAGATAATATACATGAAGTCTGAAGAATACCTGGAACAGAGCAAGTGATAAGATATAATAGCTATTACTATTTTTGTCTGAAATTATGATCAAGTCATTACTACATTAGCTTAGTTTAATCACTGTTTAGTCACCAGGTAGTAGATGCTCTCATTAGCCCCATTTTACAGATGTGGAAATTAAGACTTAATGAAGTAAAGTAATTTATCCTACATAACACAGCTAGGAAGTAGTGGTACCAGTGTTAGAACCCAGGCAATCTAGTTCCAGAGTCTAAACCCTTCATCATTGTAATAAAACACCTTCATGTATTAGTGAGGGAAAGGATAATACTATGTATCCAATGCAGCTAATCAAAAGGATTTAATTACAGAGCATGCTTGAAATTAACTTGAATACAGGAGATGTGTAGGAATGGAGATTGTGATAATGTAGAGTTTCCAAAACTGGCCAAATAAAATGCTACACACATTTTGCAAATCATGTATCTGTTAAAGGACTTGTATCTAGAATGCATAAAGAACTCTTACAACTCAATAACAAAATCCAATTAAAAATGGGCAAAAGATCTGAAAAGACATTTCTCTGAAGTAGATATATAAATGGCCAACAAGCATGAAAAGATCCTCAGTATCACTAGCCATCAGGGAAATGCAAGTCAAAACCATAATGAGATAAGACTTCAAACCCACTAGGATGGCTATAATTAAAAAGACAGATAATAACAAGTATTGGCAAGGATATGGAGAAATCAGAAACTTTATACTGCTAGTGGGAATGTAAAATGGTATAACTGCTTTGGAAAACAGTCTGGCAGTTCCTCAAAAAGTTAAACACAGAGATATCATAAAACCCAAAAATTCCACTCTTAGGTATACACCCAAGAGAAATGCAAACATATGTCCATGCAAAAACCTGTACACTAATATTTATAGTAGCACTATTCATAATAGCCCTGGGGCGGATGTAGCTCAAATGGTTGGGCATCCATCTCCCATATGGAGGGATCTGGGTTCGATCCCCGGGACCTCCCCGTAAACAACAACAACGACAACAACAAAACAAAACCATAATAGCCCTAAAGTGGAAACAATCCAAGTGTCCATCAACTAATGAATGGATAAACAAAATATGGCATATCCATGCCATGGAATATTATTCAGCAATAAAAAGAATGAAGTACTGATACATACTACATTATGGATGAACCTTGAAAACACTATACTAAGTGAAAGAAGCCAGTTACAAAGGACCATGTTATTGTATGATTCCATTTATATGAAATGTCCAGGCTAGGAAAATCTATACAGTTAGAATATAGTTTAGTGGTTTTGTAGGGCTGATGGGAATGGGGAAAATGGGGAGAGATGGCTAAGGGGTGTGGGGTTTCTTTAGGGGGTGATTAAAATGTTCTAAAATTGATTGCAGTGATGATTGCACAACTGTGAATAGACTAAAAATGATTGCATTTTGTTTTAAATGTGTGAATTATATGCTGTGTGAATTATATCTTGATAAAACTGTTTTTAAAATACTATGTACAACAGTCTTTGATAGATCATCCATCAAACTGAAATCACGTTCAAAATGAAATCATAGTATTATGACAAACAGCCCTATATCAATCAAACCATATATTAATGAGATGTTAGGAAGATGAGAAAACGCACAGTACCACTGAAAAACCATTCACATTATTATAGCTATAGTTCAGAAAATCTTCAGAAAATATTATAATGATTGTAACTTTTGAAAATCCAAGTAAATAAATGAAGATCTATTGGAAGCAATAAAAGAAGTAAATAAATTGGATGGATGGAAAATAAATAAATATACAAACATTAACAGTCTTTCTGTATATCAGTAATAACTAGTTAAAATTACAGTATAATGTAAAAAAGAAAAATATAAGAGCAACACAATATAATTAGGAATAAATCCATTGGAAATGATCTTACCTATAAAACTTTTTTGAGAAATTTAAAAAGTACTTTAAATTATAAAGATTGCTATGGTTTGGACGAGAGAAGTGAATGTTGTAATGGTGTCAGTTCTTCACATTTGACTTCATGTTTCAGCTTAATCAAAATAGAAAGCTTCTCGCCACAGTAAACAGTGCCTCAAACAGCGGGGCTCCTGAGGGCTCTAGAGACATCTAGACACTCTAAGCAGGACAGACAAGCTCAGGAATTTAGCACCCTGTTAGTGGGCCTTACTTTGGAATTTATGCTCCCCAGGGTAACAGAGTTAGACTCATTTATAGCTTTCCTACACATGGCTCTACTGTCCCTTTTATCTGAACCTACAATTAGCCCTATACTTATTAAATATGTGTCGCAGAGACTTAAATCTTTTGTCTGTTCATTTGCCGGTTAAGCCCTGAATCTCAGCAGAGTTGCAACACCTACTCTCCAGTTCATTGGACTCACCCAGGACAACAAACATGGAGATGATGATGGACAACGCCCATCCCAAGGAACAGAGAAAATCTGCAACTGCAGGCAAGATAGTTCCATCCATCTGCCTCATGGGATCTAAGCCCCTTCTCAATTACAAAGAGTGGGCATCACCACCCCAAAATCCCCAAGATTGGGGAATGAACAATGGACTAAAGTGACTTATTATTATTCTATTATAGACTTATTATTATCCTAGCAATGGAAGAACTTTTATCATTGATATAAATGCAGTGGTCACCGGAGTTTCTGAAGGGAGGGAGAGGGAAGAATAGGTGTAACATGGGGGCATTTTCAGGACTTTGGAATTGTCCTGCATGACATTGCAATGATTGATATAGGTCATTATACATTGTCATAACCTTTAAAATTGTCCAGGGCAGAGTGTAAGCTATAATGTAAACTATAGTTCACAGTTAGTAGCAATGCTTCAATATGTGTTCATCAAATGTAACAAGTGTACCACACTAATGAAAGATGTTGTTAATGTGGGAAAGTGCAGGACGGGGAGGGGTTGGGGCATATGGGAATCCCCTATATTTTTTATGTAACATTTATGTAATCTAAAGCTTCTTTAAAAATGAAAAAAAAATTAAAAAGAAAAAAATAGAAAGCTTCTCAGAATTTAACAAAGCACATACAAAATTGAACAGGAAAAATAAATGAAGCATTTTGTGCATGTGTTTGTGTGTGTGTGTGTGTATACACGTATATATAATTAAGACAATCAGTGAAGGTGTTCAGGTCCACACAATGCCAAAAAATTTAATAGCAACACAAAACACTAGATATTGCTAACAAAATAGTCTTGCAGAATAAGAGGATAGAAAGTGATATCCAGAAACCAGTACTTTTACATATAAGAACTTAATGTATATTACAATCTAACAAATTAATGTTGGAAGATAAGACCATAAAACCCATATTAGCTTAATTAGTTAAGATTTAAAAATAGAATTCAGAGCCACAGCTATGCAAAATAAATTTTAAAGACAATAAAAACAGAAAAATAAGTAGAAAATAACATTGAGTATCAAATTTTTAAACAACTTACTAAACTTGAAAGCAATAGAAGCAATTAAAAAGATAAGATAAAAAATTTGATCCCATAAAATGAAATACTTCCATAAAATAAACAAAATTATCAAACATAAAAAGAAAAGCAACCAACAGAAAAATAATTTTTAACAAGTATGATGAAAGGTTAACATCTATTATATAGGCTCCATAATATTGGTAAGGAAGACATTAAAACTTACCTTAATAAATGAATGGATAAAATACCATTTTCAGAAAAGGAAATGCCACTAGTAAGAAAGCAAACATAGTTTGGTCTCAATAGCAATAAATATCAAATCTAACAATGATTCAACTATTTACATCTATTAGATAAAAATTAAAATGGATAGTAATCAATATTAATGAAGTTGCAATCAAGCTGGTTTACTAATATATTTACTGTAACATTGTAAATTATATTTCTGCTAAGAAATTTGGCAACCCCTGTAAAATGATATCTGTGTTTATATATTTTGATCCAGTAATATTACTTCTGTAAATTTACTTTAGTAACCAAAAGAAAAAAAATTCTCTACAGCAGTCAATGTTTATTACTGAAATTTCTGGAAAAAAAAAAAAAAGAGAAATATCCAACAATAGAGGGCATTTAATTAGGGTGCATGAAATAGGATGCAGACATTAAATCAGAATTATGACTATTTAAAACATTAACAGATGATTATGATGACATATTAAACAAAATAAGCAAAACCTCAAACCAACAAACAAACCTCCGCCAGCATACAATCTTATATTAAACGACCTCAAATTATTATATACATATAGACAAGTGCTAGATATAGACGAAGAAAAATAAAAACACTTTGAGGGGAGGAACTATAGGTAAATATTTTTATTTTCAATTTTCATTAATATTATGGGCAGCTGAAGTGAAGTGTTAGTCAGTTACACCTACCAAAGTTGGTTACTTTTGCTTTGAGCAGAATGAATATGAGTTGAGAAGATGTGAGATGGTGCATTTGAGATGTCTAATACAATTTAACAAAATGTTAATTTAAACTAAACATTTTACCAAAAATGCTCATGGCATTTTTTAAATTTTGGCCTTAATCATCAACTCTTTCCTCCAGGAGTAGGATAGAAACTACCTCAAGAACAGCTACCCACCACTTTGTCCCCAGGGTACTGCCCTTAAGACCAGAGGGCTGCAATGAGGAGTTCTTATCTGAAACCAGAAGAAGATGGTACATAAAAACTGAAGAAGTGGAAAACCCCATGCATGAATTCTGAGCCCACCAGGCTAGGAGATGGGGCCACAGGGCTAAAAAACCAAAGGGGCTAAAATTGGGTGTGGAACCAGGAATAAGAGCAAGTGCAAGAAACCCAGAAGCAAATGAATGTGTATTTGTGTGTGTGTGTAAGGAGGGTGAGGGTGAAGAAGCTGGTGTGGTCTGCGAACATCATGTCCCATAATTACCAGACATGCTTGTAAAAATATGAAATTTAAATTTCTGAATTCTTAGTATAAAGTTGGAAAACACCCAAACTTACAACAAAGGAAAGCCAGACAATCTGCAAAAATCACAATTTTCTTGAAACCCTCAGAGAGGTGAGATCACAAGGCAACCAATTAACCCCAAATCTAAAGAAACACAGCACTTTTAAGGGGAGAGAGACAGAGGCAATTACTTATCTGCAACTGATGCTACCAACTGGTGAGAAAAATTCTGCTAAAATTTGTAAGACACTGCTAAATGCCAAGTGTGGGCTACAATGAGAATATAAAAAGCCTGGAAGCAGCAAACAAAAAGTCCTGCATGGGTCCTTCTCTCCTATATTTTTATATTTTTCTAAGGAAGAAGAAGCTTAAACTGCTGGGGGGTGGGGGGAAGGGCAGCAAACCCCGTCACATTTCGACTACCAGTGAAGACCCACTGCAGCTGATAGAAAGTAAAAGAAAAATCTTCTCTTCTCCTGAGGGAGGGGAAGGAACACTCCTGGGCCCAGACCATTAGATGTCTTCTGCAGCTAGGGGCTGGGCAAGATCTCTAAGAAGACTCCACCCCTGCAACCCAGGACAGACATGGTCCTGCCCAAGACTGATTTTTTAATAAGAACAACAGAAGTATCACCCTCTTCCTCCTACTGTAAATAAGGCTAACAATCTTTAAGAAATTGCTAGTAACAGTCTACTGATGGAAGAGGGGCAAGAATGTGAAGAAAGACCCATCTGAGGCACCAGTCTGAGAATGGAGCAAATCAGCCACCATCTTAAATTCAAGCTAATTCTAGAGGAATTTGAAATGGGTGGTGGTGCACTGAGTTACCACAGGAAAAACAATCCTCATATCCAGCTAAACTACTGACTAGATGGACTCATAACCTCCCCTCCCCCCCACACACATACACTAAAGTCCTAGCAGAAGGAAAGGCATGTACATTTCTAGGCATAAAATTTGTTTACCTCAGTCCTCTACTGTACTAAACAAGATGAACAATTTTTAACAAAAAATTACAAGGCATACAAAGAAGAAAACAAACAAAAACACAAAAACGTTGTCAAGAGACAAAGCAATCAATATGGTTGGACTTAGATAAACACAGATGTTGGAACTATCAGGAAATTTAAAATATCTATGATTAATATGTCAAAGGAGCTAATGGAAAAGGAGGATAATATGCATGAGTAGATGGATAATTTCAGGGGAGATATGGAAACTGTGAGAATCAAATGCAAATGGTAGAAAATAATACTATAAGAGAGATGAAGAATGCCTTTGATGCCTACTTGAGTCATCAGTAGACAACATAGTCAAGGAAAGAATCAGTGAACTTGAAGATAGATCAACAGAAATTACCCAAAGTAAAATAGATGGAGAAAGAAGAGAGAAAAACAGAATAGAGCACCCAAGATCTGTAGGACAGTATCAGATGGTCTAAGATGTGTAATTAGAAGCTCAGAAGAAGAGAAAATGAAAGAGACAGAGGAAATAATTGAAGATATAATGGCCAAGAATTTTCCAAAATTAATCAAAGGTTCCAATCAGCATACCCAAGCAGCTCAGAGAATACCAAGAAGGATAAACATTCACACAAAAAATACCCACACCTAAATTTATTATATTCCAATGACTGAAAATCAAAGACAAAGAGAAAATTCTGTAGGCAACAAGAGAAATAAAATACACAATAATTACAGAGGAACAAAATGACAAAGGTAACAGCAGACTTCTCGTCAGAAATTATGCAATCCAGAATATAAAGGAGTAATATCTTTAAAGTGTTGAAAGAAAGAAAGAAAGAAAAATGCAACACTTGACATTTCAGAATTCTATATCCAGAAACAATATCTTTCAAATAATGAAGGAGAAATAATGACTTTTTCAGAAAACAAAAGTAAGAATATTAATTGTCAGAAGACCTGCCCTTCAAGAAATGCTCAAGAATGTTGTCCAGGTACAAGGAATATAACATCAGACAGAAATTTGGATCTACATAAAGAAGAGTGCAGGAAGTATAATAAATAAAGCCAATTGTACAATTCATTTTTTATTTTTAATTGTTCTAAGAGATAAATGATGGATGGTCTAAAGCATTAATAGTAGCAATGTATTGTGTACAGAGCATATGTAAAAGTAAAATGTATGACAAATAATAGCACAAAAGAAGGGAGCATATGTGAAGTGGTATAATATTGGTTGGGGGTGGATTCTGATTAGCTAATTATGTAAACTGCAAAACCTGGGGCAACCAAAAATATTTTAGATGGAGGTATAAATAATAAGACAATAGTGAATATATAATAGAGTAATAAAATGCTCAATCAATACAAAGGAACACAGGAAAACAGAAACAAAGATCAGATGGAACAAATGGAAAGCAGCTAGTAAGATAGCAGACTTTTGGAAGCGGATGTGGCTCAATCGATAGAGCTCCCGTTTACCATATGGGAGGCCCCGGGTTCGCTTCCCGGGGCATCCTTATAAGGGCAGGCCGGCCTGCGCGGCGCGGTGGGCTGATGCAACAAGAACTCACAGCAAGGGGGAGATAAGCAGACAGAAAAAACAATAAAGCAAATGAAGTCCTTTGATGCACAAAAGGTTTTAGTTTTGATCAAGTTTTATTTATCTGTTTTTCTTTTATTGCTCATGCTTTTGGTGTAAAGTCTAAGAAACCGATGTCTAATACAAGGTCCTGAAGATGCTACCCTATGTTTTGCTCTAGGAGTTTTATAGTTTTCATTTTTATATTTAGGTCCTTGATGCATTTGGAGTAGATTTGTGTTTATGGTGTGAG
>JAQZBX010009835.1:0-45331 GCA_029593785.1 Cabassous unicinctus
CAACGAGGAGGACCTGACCTGGGACATACCAGACAAGGACTTTAAAAATTGTTTCTAAAATTGCTCAAAGAACTAAAAGAAAGCATGGGCAAAAAACCTAAAGGACATTAGAAAAATAGAAGAAAACCTGAATATCAATAAAGAGATAGAAAATATACAAAGGAACCCAACAAAGCTGAAAACCACAGTAATAGAAATTAAAAATTTCCTAAAGAATTTCAACAGCAGATTGGGGCTGGCAGAAGAAAGAACCAGTGAACTTGAGATAAGACAAATGCAATCATTCAGTCTGAGGAGCAGAAAGACACAAGAAGGAAAAAAAGTTCACAGAGCCTGAGGAACCTGCAGGACACCATCAAGCAGACCAGTATATACATTGTGGGAGACCTGGAAGGAGAAGAAACACTCAAAGAAATAGTGACTGAGAACTTCCTAAATTTAGTGAAAGACATGAATATGTACATCCATGATGCTCAATGAACTCCAAACAAGATAAAGCCAAATACACCCACACTGCAAAGTATTGTAATCAAATGGTTGAATGTTACAAATAAAGAGAGAATTCTGAAAACCACAAGGAAGCCTCAATAAGATTAAGTGTTGATATCTCATTGGAAACCATGGTGGCAAGAAGGCAGTGGGAAGACATATTTAAATGCCAACCAAGAATTCCTATATCCAGCAAAACTGTCTTTCAAAAATGAGGGAGCAATTAAGACATTCCCAGATAAACAAAAGCTGAAGAAATTTGTCACCTAGAATGGCCTTGCAAGAAATTTCCAAAGGAGTTCTGCAGGTTTAAAAAAAAAAAGGACACTAAATAATGGATTGAAGCTGCATAAAGATCTTCAGTAAAGTGATTGACATGGCTAAATGTAAATTCCAGTACAATTGTATTTTTGGTTTGTACCTCCATTTTCACTTCCTACAGGGTCTAAAAGACAAATACAAAAAGTGTAATAATTAATCAAAAGTTTTGGACTCATAATATAAAAATATGCAATTTTTGACAAGAACTACGTTAATGCTGGGGGGGATGGAGGAGTATAGGAAGATAGTTTGTGTATACTATTGAAGTTAAATTGGTGTTAGACCAAACAATATTGTTATAGATTAGGATGTTAAATTTAAGCCCCATGGTAACCATAAAGAAAATATCAGAGAATGTGCAAGCTCATGGAGAGAAAGTATAGTACAGGTTACCAGGGGTAGGGGGCAGGAAGAATGGGGAATTATTATATCTTGGGTATAGGGTTTCTGGTTGGGATGATGGGAAATTTCCAATAATGGATGACAGTAAAAGTACCACAAAATTGAGAATGTGATTAATCACACAGAATGGTTTGCTTGAGAGCTGTTGAAAGCGAAATTTTATGTTGCATCTCTGTTTCCACACACAAAAAAGAACAACAAAAGACAATGACATTTAAATGTAATATGTGATCCTGGGTGGTATCTAATAATAGAGGAGTAAAGCCTCAAAAGGACATTATTGGGACATATAAAAATTGGAATATAGATGGTAAGCTTTATGTCAAAGTTAAATATCTTGAACTTGATAGGTTCATTTAAGGTGGTTACATGGTGAATATCATTGTTATTAGGAAATGTACATGGAAGTATTAAGTGTTCAAACAGCATGATATATTTAACCTACTCACAAAATATTCAAAAATAGAAAAGTAGACAACTGGATCAGAGAGAGAGAGAGAGGATAGATAGATAGATAGATAGATAGGATAGATAGAGATAGATAGCTAGATAGGATAGAGATAGATAGATAGATAGATAGATAGATAGATAGATAGATAGATAGATAGATAGATATAGATAGATAAGATAGAAAAGTAGAATGACAGGGCAAATATGGAAAATGCTAAAATTGGTGCATCTGGGTATCGAGGGTGTGGTGGGGATAAGATGGAGTTCTCTAAATGCGGTTTGCATTATTTTTGCAACTGTCCTGTATGTTTGAAATTATTTCAAAATAAAAAGTTTAAATAAAAATAATAGACAACTTCAGTTACTAAAGAGATTGCAAAAATGTATGCAACATTGGTTTTATAGAGAAGATGTATTTTTAACTGAGCTCTGGGACTATGAGATATATTAATTTTTTTCTTAACACTATTTTGTATGGGGATCCTGTATTACTTTTAGAATTAGACACAAAAACTATTTTTAAAAGGGTGCTGTTATTTTCAGTGAATAGGCCCTTCTTATAAAGCTGACAAATTACATTAACACTAGAAGCATAGCATATACCTTTTCAAAAGAATGGAAGGTAGAGAATTATTATTTAACAGGTGGCTCTCAGAATGATGCTAGTAAAAAAAAAAAATCTACTGAGGCTTCCAGATTATGAAAGCAAGCATCTACCTCTGCAATTCAGAAATATGCAGGGCATCACAATCTTCAAGAAGACTGGTACATCAATCTCTTTATTATGCTTTGAAATTTGAACCGTTAGCTTTATGCTTATTGCAAATAAAAACGTTATTCATGCTTCTGCTTTTTTATAATTAAATTACATACTTGTCAAAGAACTTCCATACTATGGTTTTAGGCACTACATAAATATATTAATAGCTAGGGAAGAAAGATTTTGCAGCATTTTGGAGAAGTGCATTTATTCACAATTCATAAATCAGCACATAAGGGTACACGTTATGTATAACAAGATGCTGTCAGCTCTATTTTTGCCTCAGGCAGTGAACTCTGGATAAAATGCAATACTGAGAAATTGTTTAAAGACACCAAACCTAACTCTTTCATATTGTAGAGCTATGTGGGGAGATACACGCTGTTTCACATAATAAGCTGTGGCCATACAGAAGAAAATGCAACCACAAGTAACAGAGAACTGGGCACTAGATTTACATTCAAAACTGTGCTGCTGTCATCGAGCATTTCCCTGGTATAAATAAAGTCCAAATAATATATTAAGTTAGCACAGTGTGTATTTTATTGACCTATTAATATTAACCTGAAGATTATTCTGCAACTCTGTGTTTCAGTCACCCATGCTAATCTAATGGACTACCAATAATAAAATGTTTACAGGTAAAGAATGAGGTAAAATACTATATGATTTACATTCCTCAACAAAAATAAAAAGAGTAGTTTAAAAAGTAATTTTGCTGGTGTTCTTTCGCCAATTTTCTCCTTGTAAACCATAATCTAAAACCTCAAAAAATACCACAAATAATATGCAGAATCATTTCTCTCTTCTGTAAAAAATATGATGAGTTTATTGGTATACAATTTTAAGAAACACTTTTCAAGGGCTAAGAACAGATACACAATATACATCTTTTCCCCTAATCATATTCATTGGTTATTCAATTGGTTATTGAGTTTGTAACTTTTTAAAGTGGTTAGCTTCATAAGAACTTGAGATGTGACCTTACCAATGAATGTTTCCTAGTTTGAGAACATTCTTCCATTGGAGCCATGGTATATTTCAGAAATCACAAAGGACTCTTCCCATCTTAGCTCGTTGTGTTTAGACTGTTTTACAGCAATTCTTTAGCTGTCAATCTCTTTAACATCTCAAAATTCCTATCAGTGAATAAAAATTAATAATGCTAATATTTGAGCATTTATATGCCAATCAATAGTGTTTTTCATATATTATACCATTTAACCTTCATAATCAACTTACAAAGTAGGTATTATTATTCCCACTTCACAGATGAGAAAATTGACAGGACCAGCAAGATAAAGCTACAAGTTTAACATGGGTGACCTGAAACTCTGACTCCATGTGTTAGCAGTTTAGAGCATAATCTCTACCTTGCAACTTGTATGCTTACAGTTACAACTCTTTGACATCATACAGTTTGCTCTTTCAACTGTGCAAAAGTAGTGCCAATGTACATTCCCTGCATTGGTTCCCTGCATTGCTCCAGTCATTCGTCATTTTCAGTCGCCAATGATGAATCACTTTCAACAGCTAATTCATCAGTCTACCAAGAAAATGCAAAGGGTGCCTCCCCTTACCAATGTAAGGTCGCCATCTAGTGGTAGATATGTAATAACAGCAAGCCATACAGTGATTAAATAATTAACCTGTCATACCTAAGAAATGTTTTAATACACAAGTCCTTCTACTAAGGACCTTTCAACTTAAAAACTTAGATACAAACAATAACAGTTATACTGTAAACAATAGATGACGATGATCATTTCTGTGTGTAACTTTATTTTGAACCAATAAATTGCCTTTGGAAGACTGATCCTTTTGCAGAGATTTTAAATGCTTTAAGCTTGAGTAAAATCAGTGTAATATTTCCATAATATTTATAGTTAAATATTTTGCACATATATTTTAGCTATAAAAATATAAGAAAATGTCATTGTTGAACATAATTTAATAAAATAAATAATAATTGTTAAGGAAAAGAAAAAAGTGTCTAACATTTATTGAGAATGAACACCAACTAGAGAAGTAACTAGGCTTTCATAGATTTATGGGAGCTGGGACATACCCGCCCTTGTTCCTGTTTGATTTGATTTATTAAGTACATTTTTGCCTGTTTTTATGTTCCTCATTTTGTCCTATTTCATGTAACTCCCATTCCTATTTTATCTCATCTAATTCCATGACATCCAGATTCTGCATTCACCTGTCAGATCTTCTAAGTTCCCAGCAGTCTCAAAACCCACTCCCCTGGTCAGTTATAACCCTTAGGGCTTAATGATACATGTAAAAACATATGTGTTAATAAACATTTGTGCTAGATTTTATTCAACCCTTTAAAGCAATTTTTAGTATCTATCTATTGATGTAATTTATCATATAATTTTCTCATAGTTGGATCACTCATGTATACCATGTTTTATAAGAACAAGTCAAACTTGGTCAAAGTATTTTGCTCTCTTTTTTTTTACATTCTCCTAAAAGTTTGGCATCTATAATTGTGAAAGGGTGAATTGTGAATTGTGAAATAACTAGAGACTATTGCATGAGTGCTATATTTGTTAGGTTTGGGATCATTTCCATTTTATTTCCCCTGTCCTATGGAAATTTAACTGGCCTGAAAATTAACTTATTTTGTTCTTTTATTTAAAAATTTTAATATATTTTTTTATTTTTTAAACTCAATCATAAAACCACACAAGATGGGTGCAGGATATACTTTAAAAACTCTCAGTTTCTTATACTGTTTTTAATCTATTCTGGGTTTCTATTGTCTTGAGTCAATATAAATAATGTGCATTTTTTATAGAAGAACCTTATTTCATCAAAACT
This sequence comes from Cabassous unicinctus, assembly GCA_029593785.1. Lineage (NCBI taxonomy): Eukaryota > Metazoa > Chordata > Mammalia > Cingulata > Chlamyphoridae > Cabassous > Cabassous unicinctus. Next base: position 5,255 of record JAQZBX010009835.1, read on the forward strand.
CCAAATTTAGATATATGTTAGTCTCTGTTAAGGTTTACATTTGTTTCCTCTCTGTTATTTTTCTATTAGTTCTTAAAGATAGAAATTTATTGTATTGTATATACTTCCTTGTTTTCATTTATTTTTTTCACAGAAAAACTTTTCCATTAATATATCTATTTTACATTTTTGTTCTAATTTATTAATTTCTGCTATTAATTAATTAATTCTTTTATTTTCTATATTTTGTTGCACATTTTTACTTATTAATTTGAATTCATAATTCACTTATTTCCATTGTTTTCTTGTTAATAATAAAGCATATTATTATTAACTCATAGCATAAATATAGCTATGACTTTTATTTTTAATATACCTTTGGCTACATCCTATAAGTTTAATAAGTAGTGTGACTTCTAATAGTTTACCAACTAGGTTGTAATAAACAGTTTATAATTTCTCTTTGACCCATACTCAATTATATACTTTTGAATAATCCACAGTTTATTATATTTTAGTTATTAATTACTTCTCATTTTCTTTTATTATTGAAACTTATTCACAAAATTTGATTTGTACAATTTCTATGCTGTGAAATTCATTTATGCTATATATTTGCTGTAGTAGTTATGCATTTTTAAAAATTGAGCCATGAATGATTTCAAAGAATCTATATTCTCTCTTCATGAAGTACAGCATTCAATATATACTATTTAATATACTTACTAATTATATTAATTTCTCTAATTGTAGTATAATTTTGTCTACTTGACAGATAAAAAACTGAGAGGTATTCTGAAATCTTTGACTATGAAGAAAATGGTTTTGTCACTATCTTCTTGTATTTATAAGATCTTTTAATATATTTCACCATCATACTATCTGAGTCCTCAATTGATAGTTATTGTGTCAGTTTATTTATTACCTATCAATCCTCCTTTTCCTGATATTAATATTGCTATCCTTCTTATATTTGCCATTTATGTATTCAGTCACCTGGTAGGGCAATGAAGACTGAGTTGAGTCAGTCAAGGTTTACTAGTCATATGGGATAGGAATGATCCCCACCAAAAATCTGGGTTATGCCATCATGGCAGAAGAGACAGTGGTTCTGTCAGCTACCAGAGTAATCAGGAATACATTCAACTGGTAGTTACAGAAAACATTCAGTTAAGAGCAACTGAAATTAAAAATAAAATAAAGGAAAGTTAAGAGTTCATTTTTCCTATCTGATGAGCAATAAGGAGGTAGGCAGGTATAAGCATACAGTGTGTCCACCATGGGCCTCTTCCAAGCGATGTGAATCAACCTGATCCCAGAGTTGGGCTCTGAGGAAAACTATGAATACATTCATTAAATGAAGATCCAACTACAGATTAAAGTACCATGTTTGAATTAAATTTGTTTTATGTTTGATTTTTTTAAAGTATAGATGGAAGAGACATAGAGATAGGAAAAATATTATCTTCAATAATGACCAGGCTTTTTTTCTGACCAAAATTACGTAAGCCAAAATAAAAGTCAAATTTAAATTTCAGAAGCCACAAATATCATCAATTTTCAATCTTTTTATGTTTTAAGACATCAACATTTCATATATATATTTATTTGTCCACACATGTATATGTTCACACACACGTGTTCAGTCTTGATTTGCACACATTAAGCATTATAAAACTTTTGAGGACTGGGCCATAAACTCAGAATTATCTCTTAACTGCAAAGAAGCCAAAAAAAGAGAGCTTTTTTGTTGTTGTTTCTAATAAACGTTTATTTTTTTCATTAATTCTACAAAAAGGACATTTGATATTCGATATTTCTCAATTAAATTCATTTATGGTTAAATGTAATTTCTCCCATTATTTATCCCATGCTCTGAAGGAAAGCAAACAGTGCAGCAGCATTTTACTACAATCCTGCCACAAGAAAGAACTGAATGTAAATTCATATTATAAGTGAATAATGATGTATCTCACCTCATTTTAATTTCAATAATTGGGTGGGAAAACAGGAAGATCTATTGAAAGGACTGTGGGGTGGTCAAGCACTAATGAGAAAATCTCTGAGTCACTGGGTGTCATGGCAACAGGGCATTATCAAAATGTGATTAGTATGCCCAGCAGCCACACAAATGATAGGATGCACTTATAATTGCATTGTCTCTGTTTGCAAGATGGGTTTTATGTTCCTAAGTGGTAAGAGGGTGGCACTGGTATCTTTATATATCTATAACAGTATGGAATGCATTATATGCTCAAAAATTCAGGTCAAACATCTAACAATAAAGATAAACTATACTTTGGGAAGATCTGACAAAATAAAAATAAAAATAAATGTTTCCCCTTCTTTTTTGGTCACAAATTTCCAAACAATTTATTTGTTTCAAATCTAATTTCTTCGACACTTATACCATGGATAAGGCAAAGATTTAAAAATAAAAAAAGAATTTTGTGAAAATATGAAAAAAATCAATAATGAATGCTCTTAAAAGTAAATATTGTAGGAGATTATTTGAGTTTTAAAATATATGCACACAATAATGGCTATGGTGACTTGTAATGCTAATATTATATAGCAAAGGGGCCAATAAAATTTACAACAGAATAAATACAGAGCAGGTTTTCCTTTTTTTATTATTTTTTAATTAGAGAGTTAGTTAAAATCTACCACCAGTTGTATTGGAGAAAAGAGTTTAAGTGAATTAGATATCTATTAGAGTATGTTTTCAATTTAAGTTGATGAGTCACTGAATAGGTTGGTCAAAATATATAAAAGATATGTATTTGTGAAGATAGAAATGTGTAATAACCAAAAGATGAAAGCACAGTATAGCAGAACTTTGCCTATCAAAGTTAAATGATTAGGAAATAAAACTGAAATTTTAAAAAGTTACTATAAAATAATGTTTTCTAAATATTAGTAGGACTCTAGACTTAGAACATACTAGAAGCTTCCAGCTAAATTATTTTTTAATCATTAAACAAAAATTAATTAAGCACCTACTATATGCCCGGCCCTGTGCAAGCGTTGGAAATACCAGCCTCATGTTGTTTAGAGAATGGTGGAGAAAAAGATAAGGAAATGAATGTTGACAACAGAATGTGGTAAGTGGTATAACAAGCCTACCATGTGAATTCTTTCTTATCCTTATTTTATAGATCAGGGCACTGGGGGCCAGAAAAGTTAAATATCCTCCCCAAGTCAAATGGCTTGTAAGTGACAGTCTTGCTATTAAAACCCAGGCCTGTATGATGCAAGAGTCCACAGGCTTTATTGTATTACTAAGTCCTACTGATTTCTAGGATTATGGCCAGCTACAGGGGTACTGAGCACAGACAGGATAGACACTATTCCAAACTGGGGTTCAGGAAAGGTTCTTAGAGGAGTCGATGCCTGAGCTAAATGAAGCAGTAACCTATTTCTAACTTCCACCCTCTAAGAGGAGTAAATATCATAATATACCCCCAGGGATGTCTTATTGATTCAGGGACTGGGTATGCTTAAATCTGGAGAGATTAGTTCACTATCTCTGGTTGCTAAACTGGAGGGGGACAGGAAATCCTATCTGGATATTTGACAAAAAAAATTCAGAAATACTTATTTAAGAGGTATCCTATGTTAATTTTGTTTTGTTTTCCTGACTAACTTCCTAAAATTCAGAACCAAAAGGTATGTGTTCTGCATGCTTGGGGTAGGAAGGGAGGAATGTAGATTTTTGGAATGATGGGTCTCCAAAAGTGAGTAGGCCAGAGAATGTTAGAAAAAGTGAAATCCAAAAGTGTTTACAGTAGTTAAGTATAATGATGAACAGGAGAAGACAGCAGAATTGGGTAACAGTTGGCCACAAAGAACTGTGGGCAGAACTTTCTGTCCACCAGAAGCAGGGCATCTGCGTGTTTACCAACTTTTTTCTTCTGTGCCTTTGGTCTTTTGAGTGCAAAATTCAGTGAATTCTGAAAACTGCAGGCCTCAATGACTTTAGTATTGCTTTGTTCCCTTTAATATTTTGAGTGTCATTGAATTTTTAAAGAAACCGATCACTGCCTTCTGATCTTTTTTGTTAGATAACTTAATTCCAAAAGGGAAAACTGCAAAATTAACAGAGGCAAAGTAAGCACTGGCATGCATTATTGACTAGAAATCTGTGTGCCCTGTCAGGGTCCGCGAGCACAGGAGCATTAATAACTCTTGTCCCAGGAAGCTTATTACACTTGTTAAATGTATCAGCATGTGGACTAAGTTTTGCATGTACCAAATATCAAAAGCAATCAATCTAAAGTCAATATAATGAAAGCCAAAGGAGCATTTATCTATATGTTTAGATATCCAGTGGAGGGTGGTGCAGGGAGAGAAAAATTGTCATCAAAGCCAGCCGAGAGGAAGAAACAGAGTAAACAAGTGCCTTCCAAGGAGGGATTAGGCTGGTTCAGGGAGTTGTGTGCACTGACCTGGGATGGAAGCAGCAGTCTGAAAGCCAGTCAGTGTGGCCGAATCCCGTGAGAAGCACATTGCCTTTCGGGAGGCCCACCACCTTCCAGAGGCGGTCCTCGCCACAGGAGACTAGGATTTCTTTGCACGGGTGCACAGCGACACTGGACAGGGACAGAGAAGAAGAGAGTTATGAGGAGATAACAGTGAACGGTTTCTCAGTGTGAATAAATGAAATGGCAGTGATCAGCGAGGCAAGATGGCTCATAGATCGTTGGCCCAGGACTTAGGAGAACCAGGTTGTATGTCCCAGCTATAGCTTTAACTCTAATAGCTTTCTGATCTCCATCAATCTAATTAACTTCAATGGATCTCAGATTCCTCATTTGGAAAATTAGATGGTTGGCTTAGGTGATTGCTCACGTCAATTCTGGTTTGGAAATAATATTTTAGGAAAAAAGTTATGTCCATTATATTTGTGTGTGTTAGGTAATTGGACCAGTAGCCATGAACCAGGTTATGTTCATTGTGGCTATTTAAATATTGGATCTAACTTATCCTAAAATCAAGAGAATACACAGTTAAGGTCTGATTTTATCTATGGCATATGTGTTATTTATATAGAGTTTCATCTATGCCATACTATGCAATGGGAAAAAATATATCCATTATTAAGCACACATTAAAATACCAGCTTACATATTTGCAACAAATCGTTCAATTTTCAACTTGGCCATCTCAACTTAAAGACATAATACATTTACTTGCTTATTTAAGTGAAACAAATAATGACTTAAAAGTATAAATTGCACATTCATTTCTCACACAGTCCATTCTTCTGTGAATAACCTTGTTCCTTTCTTCTGCAATATGGGCTTAGGATCAGTTTTCCCAAGTCCATACCAGGGAACTCCAGGGTTTACCTGAGAGCAAAATTTCCCTCATATTAGTCCCTTCCTTTAATAACATCATATCCCAAAATTATGAACTGAAAAATTCCTTCCTTGCATTCGATCTATAAGGTTCTGGAAATCAGGGGGGTCAGTGTTGGAAGCATGATGCTCACAGACATGTAATCATTATGAGCAGGGTCTTCTTTCTACTGAAACATTGTTTCATATTTTCTCCAGCTTTTTCCTGCTCAATATAAATACAGTAGAAGGGGAATTATTCATTTTTGTACTTCATCATAATGTTGGTTTGTGACTTTCATAAGGCCAGTTCAGGAAAGGAATTTATTACAGCTCAAATTGGGTAGAGGATACATTTATAGAACTTAATTAGTAGAAAAATATGACGAGAGGTAAAAAATGTCAGATTGAAATGAATTCTATATTCAAATACACACAAGAAGGCAAACCAAATCCTTGAAGCTACTGAGTATGATGTATGTTGGCTCACAGCTTTCCTGGCAGACACATGCACACTTGACTAAATGATAAATTACCCTCTTTAAGTGAAGATAACTAAACTCATTGAAATCTTTACGAACCTTGATAGATAACTTTCCGAAATGATTTTTGTGAGGGAAGCCATTTGTAGAAGTTAAGGGAAAAATACAAACACAAACCCAGGGGTGGTTAATCAATTTTGGATGTGTTTTTCTGAACTCTCTTCATCCTCTCCACTTTGGGGCCTCCTCCATATCACCTGCAACTTCTACATATACTCTACATCAACTGATCCTACTAATCATAGTCTCTTACTCCTTTGCCCTTATATTTCCTTTCTTACACCACTCCTTTTTATATTTCTCTCACCTATAAATAACTTTTTTCCCTAATCATGCTGCACATATTTCAATCAAGCATACCATTTTCCATGAAATGGACTTTAAATGACAGAAATATTTCCAGCATATGTAGGATGGAATTTAAGGCTTGCATAGCAATCAGTTGATAAAGACTTGTTATCCCGGTGAATAAGTACATCAGCGAAGACTGAGCCTAAGTGATAACAACCCCCAATCAAGAATTTCGCATTCCACCTAAGATCAATCTGTATGGAACATGAAGGAGATGGGGAACATAGGTTAAGGGCCATAGACCAAAAAGATTGCCCCATATACAGCAGTTCAGTGTGTTTATTGATTCCATAATGAGGCACTGGCATTTGTAATTATCATCATGAATTAATAATATTAATTGCAATGATATCTAATATTGCTTGAATACTTAATGTGTATAGATCATGTGCTAAATATTTAATTCTCACAGAAAGTAGAATGAAAGTTCCTGAAGACAGGGCTTTATGTTCCATGCTCTATCACTGGCAACTAAACAGTGGCAGGCACATGGTAGCTATTCAATAAATGCTTGTCAAATATATGACTGAGTGACTGAACTTGCTATTTTACAACTGAACAAACAGGGGTAGAGAGAGTATGTAAGTTGCCCACGCTCGTATTTGGTAATATGTGACCAATAGGCTGACTTTGAAACCAGGACAATTTGGTTTTGAGGCTCACGTTCTTAGCTACTACCTTTCAGTATTGATCTTACGCAGTTTATTTTTTATATGTGCATATTGTAAACATTGATGATTCTTGTTATCAAACTTGGGGATAATTATTCCCAGTAAATGCTTAAGGCACTTAGTCTTTATTAAACTCTAAGCTAAAGAGCCATTCTGGGTATTGTCACTATATATATCAGAGCTGGTACCCCTGGCACAACAGTCTTAAAGGAGTTCGAAGAGACCTTCCACTTAAGATGCTCTGGGGCTGTAAGGGAAACCAGATGAGAAGCATCCCTTCTATAATCCTATCTTAATAAGGTCTCTGTGCTGACGTACTTCATCCTGCATGACCTTTAATTTGTTCTCTTGAACTAATAGTAAGAAGCTTGTATTTTACTTGAGGTTGTCAGAGGGCATTAACTTTTTTATTCACCAATTTCATAGACCACTTTGTAAGAATAAATGTAGGAAATATTTAATAACTGTTGATCATCTCTATCATATGCTTTTTAATTCATTGAGAATTTCCCGGGTATATTCAGGCCTCAACAATTTTAACTATGCATACCTCTGAACTGGGGGTGGGCAAAAAGGGAAATTATCAAGCCTCAATCTCACAAACTGGGAAAATGGTATGATACAAAGAGATTTGACTTTTTTCCCCTTTATTTTTCATGTGATACAAGATAAGCAGAACATGCAGATAAGCAAAATGATAAAGTAATTAAATTAGAATCACCTGAAATTTACTATCTGGAAAAAAAAATCCAGGTTTTATATTAAGACCATCAATTCCAAATATGTCCTCTAAAATCAATGAGAATCCAGTTTTTGTTTCAGTAGCTCTGGAGGGAATTTTGCATATGCTAAAGAGGTTATATTTTAAGTCAGACCATCCATCTCCCAATTTCCCTTACAAGTTGATAAAATTTTCTCCAGTGGTTTTCTTATTAAGTCACAGACAAATATAAACGTACACATAGAAATACACATTTTTCTTAAAAAATAAACTTGGGATAGTTTTATCCGTTAAACTGTTTATCATTTGCCTAATATGTGCTGAGCACTGTGATAAATGCTGTGTGTAAAATGGTGGATAAAAGAAGTAAGATTGCAGACCTTGTGGAATATACAGTCTAGGGAGAGAATATAGTCATTAGAATAATGTATTCATAATTATAAATTATAAGTGCTATGAAGGGAAATAAAAGGATTTTCTATCTGTATGTATATGTACATACACACGCACATAAGAAATTGATTTCAGTTCCAAATGTATAGATAAGTTTATGAGAAGAAAATCTTTAAAATATGTAATCAATAATATTGTGAACTGAGAACAAAGGGATTAAACCATATGAACTCTAAGGCTTTTTTTCAGCCTTAAAGGAAATGGCTTCACTGAATATTCAAAGTGCAAAAAAGCTTTTGTATGTTAAATTGTTGATAGGGCTTGGTAGTTGAAATAAGAAGAAATAATTAATCAAGGGCATACTGTAGGTTGGGGCACTGACTAGGTTCAGGACGGTGGAAGGATGGATCAAAGATGATTGAGAAAGAAGTACTTATGGTCTAAAGCAGGGGTTGGCAAACTTTTTCTATAAGAGGCCAGATAAATATTTTGGGTTTGTGGGCCATATGATCTCTTTCATAACTCATTATCTCTGTCATTGCAGCAAGAAACATTTAAATGAATGAGCAAGGCTGTGTTCCAAAAAAATTTTTATTTTTTATTTTATTTTATTTTATTTTATTTATTTCATTTTATTTCATTTTATTTACAAAAGCAGGGGGTGGGTCAGATTTGACCCATGGGCCATAGTTTGCTACACCTGGTCTACAGCACGTACATGGCAGGGAGTGGTCTAGTGTTTAAATGTGTGGCTCTAAGACTACTTGAGTTGGAATTCTTATTCCAGCTTTTACTAGCCTTTTGCCTCACGTTCCTCATCTGAAAATTAGGAATAATATAGTATTGCTCCATTGGTTTGTTGTGAGAATTAAATAAGTTATTTTATGTCTAGTGCTTAAAACAGTACTAGACACTTAATAAAACTCAGTGAACTTCAAAGTAAAGACAGGCTAAGTCCCTGGGGCCAGCCTGCCTAGATTTGAATCCTGGCATATAATTTATTTTCAAGCAGATTACCTGGGGTATTCACTCAGTCTCAGTTTCCACATCTTTAAAAAATGGGAGTAATAACACAAGTGATTCATAGGGTTGTCATGAGGATGAAATAACTTTATATATGTAAAGTGCTTAGAACTATATCTGAACACGATCAATTCTTCATGAATGCTAGCTATTATTATTTTTCAACCTTACTGAACTTCATGGTAACCTGGTTCTTTAATAATTAATTTCTACAAATCATATACGACTCTTTTAAAGATCATGGATAGTAAATTTATTACTTAACGTTGTAGATGTGTAGAGATACATAAAAGATGTTTCCTTCCTGTTAAAGACACTGGACATTGCTGTGGTTTAGTTGATGTCAATTCCTCTGACAAGTATGCAGTCTCATAAATGATACTTTCACAAGTGGAACACAAGGAAGCTTTACGGCCATCCCTTCAGGATACAATTTTCAGGAATGCGTGAGGGAAACAGTGGACAGTATGTACATATTCAGGCCTGTCCCTACCTTCATTATATGACTTGCATGAAGAGGTTGCTGGCCATGGGGGAAGGCCTCTCTTGGGCCCTGACCATGCTGAGATGAAGATAGCATCGTCCTGCTCCTCAAGCTCTGTCCAAAAATAGGTGTCCCTCTTGTAATCATAGAATGACTTTCATTCTCAAAGATGTCTTTCCAAATTCTGATTAATACAAATAATGATCTCTTACCCAATTCCTTTCTGATATCTGCCTTAAGTGCCACATAATCATTTTACTTTAAACTTTGAATATGAGCTTTCTGCTCCCCTTTAACTTACTATTAATTATAATTACATGATTCAAAGACAAAGGCCCTGTCACCTCATTCCCATGTTAATAAGCTTGTGGTTAGGATGAGAATAGTTCAGGAAAACATGTTAGGGATGCAAAAGAAAGAAAACAGGGGTGAACGAAGGTCCTTTGTTTAATCAATTCATGTCCTGATGAAGTATCCAAAGCATATTTTGTTAAACAATATGTTAGGCATGTTACATAAAATATTATGTTCTAGCAGAGATTTTCTATCTTCCAAAATAGGACACATTACTTATACTAGACCACATGATATATACTTCAAAAGCTCTCCTGTCTAATTTAATTTAAGTGTTTCTTTCCAGTAGTAGTGTTACACAAGGATATTTTGGAGGGAAAATGTGTAGGTGTATGGTGAACACTATTAATTATCAGTAGAGTCAGTGACTTAAGCACCACTTGTTAGACTTCTTTTCAAAAGAGAAGAATATTAATCCAAAAAAAAGATTGTCACAAGGAAGACTAATTAGATACTCTTGTCTTCTTTTAGTTATTCAGCATTGTAAAATGCTTCCTTCACTTCAGTTCATAGGCTCTAATTATTTCCAACACAGATGATGCACAGTGGGTAGAAAATAAATCAATATCAAAATGTGTGTCCCGTGAACATTGGGTAACCTATCATCTTCTTGCCCTATGAAGAAAACACACACTCACACATTATGCATGCTTTTCACCATCTTGCCGGGACAAATATGTATGAAAGAGCTGTCTGAGTGTTGCTCAGCTAATAAGTGCATCTTATATTTGGCTGTACCTCAGGATTTATTAAGTACTCTAAAATGCATCTTTTGTGATTATGTCAACAAATATTTATTAAGAGCCGACAAGGTATGCAGAAGAGACAGGGACATTGCTCTCAGAGAGCTTACATCTGAAAATGCTGGGCTGACAACAACAACAAGCTAAGCAAAATAACTCAGCTATAATGAAAATATAACAAAGTGATCTAATAATGATTGACAGAAGAGTGTTACTTTTTGATGAGGTGGTCCAGGAAGTCGTGACATTTTAGCTGATACCAAAATAGCAAGGAGGAGGCATCATTAGGGCAATCTGGGGCAGATGGTTTCAGGAAGGCTTACTGCACGAGCAGAAGTGCTAAGGCTGAAAGGAGTTGGCATAGTCAAGGGACAAGGAGAAGGGGGTGACTGAACAGCACAAACAAGGAGTAATGTGTTGGGGATGGCTGAGGGTGAAGGGAGGACACAGATGAGATCATGCAGGGCCTCATAGGCGGAGGTAAGAAGACTGGATTTTATCCTAAGATCATTGAATGGCTCTAAATAGGAGACTGATATATGAGTGATACATTTTTAAGCAATCTCTCTGGTTGCTGTATGGAGCAAGAGAGGAAACCTGGGTATTGTTAGGAGTCTGTAGTAATAACCCAAGAATAATGGCTTTAGATCCATTTATTCTACAACTCCTTAAAATCGATTCATAGTTATTCTCACCAATAAAGAATATTACATAATTAAGAATGCTTCAAAAAGTGTCAAAGTAAAATGCAGTGCAAGTCATAAAATAAATAGGTGAACAAAACACAATAATTAGAAATCTGTTAAAATAAGATACTGGGCCTTGTTTATTTTCAGAAGTCAGCTAAGAAAATATTAAAGAATGAAACCTTAATACTCCCCTGGAACTTTTAGTTTTGAAAATTGTGATACTATAGGTTTTATTTCAAGAATAGTAGGATTTATATTGCTGGGATCTGGAAAGTAGGACTTTCCTTTCATTTTTTACTGGATTGGTGGAGTGTTTTCATCTACTCCCCATTTTCACTGTTTGTGGAGTTAATCATTATATGCTGAGGATTAGTGATAAGTCTACACCTCCTTTTTTCCCCAATGTTCTTTCAACTTATGTATAGTAAATTCTTCAGAGTCCCAGTCCTCCTCTTGCCTTGCTACCTGACTGGCAGTGCTAATTCTAATCATTGGTAGAGTAAGAGGCAGGCTAATACTTGGGAGGCATTCTCCCTTACTTTTAGGGACTTAGACCTAGTAGGTACTCAATAGATATTATGATTCAAAGGACCATTTATCAAAAGAATAAGCTCACCCACGTAATTGAACATTATAACATTTATCCACATTCTCACTTCACAGACCCAACCTAACAAGATATAAATCGTTTAGGTTTTCCTATACCAAATAAAGTTGTAATTCATCACAATTTTCCACAAACCTATATTTTATTCTTAAATTTTATAGCAAAATTTTACACTTTTAAATTAAAGTTTTAGTTTTACTCAAAATATATTGAGTTATCTAAGAAAAATCTTCAGATTGGATAAAGTCAAATTTTAGCTAGCTTAATTAAATTATATTAACTATTTATTAAACAGAAGTAATACTTTTTAAACTTTTATATATACAAATATAAATTCTCCTTTGAATTTCTAGATTTCTTTTTTTATAACAAAATTAATTCCCCAATATACATATAAATGTGTGTTTTCCACCAACAGCCTTAATTCAAAAGTCGTTTATGAAAAGTCAGCATATATGCAATTTTTCAAAATGCATCACCACTCAAGTCTCTTCAACCCATTCTTTCCCCTAACTAAGTTACACAGCTGGTATATCTTTATTTCATCACTGATGGGAGCATCCACTTTGATGAGGATAAAAACCAGACATTTCCCAATTATCTCTCAAATGAAAATTATCAAGACCTGATGACTCCTGGCCTTGAACAAAAGCCACTTAACTTTATTAGGTTTCTGTTTCCTCACATTAAAAAAAAAAGTGATATTATTCATCTTGTCTAATTCACTTTGTTCTTGTAGGAATCTAATAAAACAAATTTTAGGAAAGGGCACTCAATCTGAACAATATAATTTCTATTCTCCCTAGAAGCTGTTGAACTTTCTAAAAGGAAGACTATCTCAAAATGTAGAAATTTATAAACACCGAAGAGAGGGGAAGTCAAGCGCCACTGTTTTGGTAGGGGAATGAAGATCAATGAAAGAGGGTAACTACTTTCAGATTCATGAAATGTCTTCTGGAACCTTCCTGCTACCTTAGCAGCTGAACATGTTATGCTTCATAGTTTGATATACATTATACTTCATGTTATGAAATCACTGTAGTTCTTTTTGTTTTAACAAGTTTGAGAAGTCATGCTACACATTTATGTTAACATATTTAAATAATAAAGTTTATTTGGTTATTTCATGTTTGAGGAATTCACAAGAATTCTGTGTTACTATGAATATAAAATTTTTCATTTCACATCTCCTTGGTATACTGGTGACACAGAGTAGATGGTTTTTAAGCTAACGTCAAACTTCCACATGGTAAGGGCTTTCTCAGGAAAATTTCTTTTGCGGGAGGACATTTAGAAATATAACCAACATATAATGTAGGATTAATCAAAAGAATTACTACTTGAGATATGTAATTGAAATAAATTTACATGTTGATGTACAGTATAGATTTCTGTTATGAACCTGGTCTAGTTTATTAAAAACGACCAAGCCAATGTGATGATGGAGATGATGGTGATGGTGTTTAAATATTGGAAACATTTTTTTTGGTACCTATAAGAAATTAGAAAGCCAAAATTAATTATTTATGGTTGTTTTATTATTAAAGAGTACTCAGTAAAACTCAGCACTTTTTCACAAAATAAAACTTGGAATTTAAGAGACATATTTTGAAATGAACATAAATTATATGCATATCAACCCGAGTCTCAAGCTGGACACTGGAAAAATGTTGTAAGATGGAGAAAAAATTTACATCATTGTTAAGGACTGAATTGTGAACCACAAAAAGATATGTTCAAATCTGACCCCCTCCTGGCCCCATAGATGTGATCCTTTTTGGAAATAGGATCTTTGAAGACATCATTAGCTAAGATTAGACCAAACTAGATTAGGGTGGGTCCCAATCCAATATGACTGGTATTTTATAAGAAAAGGAAGTTGGACAATGAAACAGACAGAGAGAGAATATGGCCATATTATAGAGGCAGAGGCTGAGTTATGCCACAGGCCAAAGAATGCCATGGATTGTCAGCAAGTCACCGCCCAACCCTACAGACTACAGAGGAAGCACGGCCCTGCACATACCTTGCTTTAGACTTCGAGCTTCCAGAAGTGTAAGACAATAAATTTCTGTTGTTTTAAGCTACCCATTTGTGGCATTTCTTTTATGGAAGCTCTAGGAAACTAAGATAATCTTCATGCCTCATTTGTGTCATAGGCCATATGCCCCAGACTGATGGGGACAAGAGGAAAGGAACTAATCTCTGAATTTGGGTCTCACTGTATATAGCTGGTAATGCTGGAGAGGGAAAGCAGAAGAGCTGTAATGTGTGATTTCCAGGATCAATTTCCAGTGGAAAGGGCAAAGGAGACAGGGAGTACATTAAGAAATAAGAACTGAAACTATAAAAATATCTCAATAATGCTGTTACTTAAAAAAAAAAATGAAAAAATTGAATTTAGAGATGGCAACCTGATGTATACAACCAGAATTCATGAATACAGTGTAAATTACAAGTCTATGGGACAGAATTAGATGGCCAGTTGGGCCAAGTTGAGAGTTGATGAACATATCAGACTATGGGGCATAAATCTAAAAGAGGGAACCCAGAAATGGGTTCAAACAATGACATATCAAGAAAAGCAAGGAACAGACATTATTAAGGTCCTGATATTTTGCCATGTATCAGGATACAGTTTCATCTGTCTTTTATTCCTATGCATTTATCTTTGCATCTTAAAGGCTGCTGACATCTTGCTTCTACTTTGTGGGAAAGAAGCAAAAATAAAAAGGTGTGTATTGACTCCTCATTCTAGTCACAACTACCCATTCTGGTTAACAAAAGGGGACAGAAGGAACAATTGAGGTAGCAATTGCTACAATCCCAGACAAGCACTGCAGTTGCTGCTATTATGCAGTCCAAGATTACATTCAGTTAGAATAGGAATGACTTCATGGATATGCAATTACATGATTTATTTTCTACACTGAGTTCTACCTCATTCGGTGGGAGAAATAAAAGGTATGAAGCATTCCCAATTTTTCAAGCATACAGCTTAATCAATCCTCCTTATATATGTAATTCAAATTATTACTCTTCTGGCAGAATTCTATTTTTGCAGCACAGACCCCTCTGTAAATTACACACAGCTTCCCCTATAATATATGACCCTGCCTCTAGTTACTCTTTTGCATTATATGCCTGTTGTGTATGTGTGTGTTTGGGTGGACAGTTTGCTCATGTTTATAATATCCTAGCTAGCAGAGGAAAGAGAAGGACTCTCACTCTCACACTGCAAGGACAACGAGAATAGGTTATCTTATCCCTGCTTGTTTAAACCAGCTTTGTGTCCTCGTGTCTTCTGTTTACCTCACACATGCAGGTATAAGAATGCAAAAGAGCCCATGATTCTGTGTGCTTTATCCCACTGTTTTATCTCTTCTCAATATAGTCTCAATGATGAGTAAAATTTCCCCTAGTTTTAATTAAGCTCATTTGTTTTATTTTAACTCACCTTGATCCTCACCTTTCCATCATCTTTATTAATATTGCCCACTATACTGCACTGAAGCAACGTTCAAACTGTAGGAAAAAAGAATGATGGGGGTAGATGATCATGGGAAGTTTTTCTTGTGTACATTCTGGGTAAATTAAGGACTGACAACTTTGAGCACAATAAAATACATTCATTCTAGAATATATTATCAATAAAATATTCTTATTCTAGAATATGTTTGCCAAAAGGTAATTATGTTGTCATAATACATATAATGCTATTAGTTTGAGAATAATGGAATTGTACATATCATGATCAAACCATTTTTGACTAAAATAATCACAACAGGAGTGATGTCATCAACATGGTGACTTAAGACATCCCATGGAAAAGTCTCCCCCCAGAACCAACTAATATAAGGAAAAATTCTATTTGCTTAGAACTCTGAAAGACAATAGAGACTGGAAAAGGACTCCACATATGCTCATTTGAAGAAAAAGAAAAGTAATCTCCAAGATGAGGTAAGATATATTCCACAAACCCTCCAGTCTGGACTTCTCCCCATCACTTGGTCCCACACAACTTGGGAGTTGCATAGTGGCACAGAGCCTGGGTACCTCCTGCCATGGATGCAGACCACAGAGCCACTCACAGCAGTGAGTTATAACCTCACATATATCCAGTCACAGGGAACCAAGTCTGCAGAAACCCAGGACAGAGCACAAGCCACTGAGGAGTGCCACATTCAAAAGAGCTCCCTGGGAAACAAAAATAAAATAAAATAAAAAGAGACACCACTGCAGAACTGTTGGCAAGAGGTGCACACATTCAATCCAGTCTCTGTTCACTGGGTCATCTAAATGCAAAATGGACCTTTCTGGATTGACCCGCCTTTCTGGATTGACCCCTCCTGGGTCTATGGGGTGGAATACTTTAATGGGGAAAAAACTAAAGGCAGAAAAGTCTCACAGAACCAAAAAAACACCTGAGCTACTGTAAGACAGGATGAGTCCCAAACCTGAAAAGCATGAGGAAAAGGGGTGTGGTAGTTTGAGATTATTCATGAATCCCCAAAAGAGATGATGTTTGTAAACTGGTCTGTTCCTCTGGGTGTGATCCCCTTTGCTTGTATTAGATTCACCTGAGATGTCTTTGATTAAATTCCCTGCTAACATTAGGGTTTTGATTCAACCATGTCAGTAGGACATGACACAGGGTGAAGTCCCCACCTCTTGGTGGGCTGATATAAACAACAGATATTCACTCAAGAAGACACACAGGAAGAGTAAGGAAGACACAGAAGAGGAGAGAACTTTGTCAGTTTTGATCCTGGAGCCCCAGGGAGAGATGAGCCATTTGCCTGATAGTTTGCAGCTGAAGAGAACAGAGCAGCTAAGCAGCTGATAAGGCTTGTAAAGAAACTAGTCCTATGCCAGACTGATATAGGAAGCCCTGAGAGATAAGCCCTATGCCAGCTTACAGCTGAGATCAGAAGAAGCAGGGTCCACGGAGCCTTAAGAGGAAGATGGAAGGAAAGACCAAGCAGAGATCGCCTGCTATCTTGTTTCAACATATGGCATCTGACTTTGGTGAGAAAGCAGCCTTGAGTTGGACTTTTTAGGGCCTTGTAACTGTAAGTATTTATCCCAAATAAATACCCTTTATAAAAGTCAATAGATTTCTGGTACTTTGCATCAGCACCTGTTTGGCTGACTAATGCAAGGGGCCACTGAGTGAGGGAGAGAACTGAAACAAATCACAGGGGCTGGGGAGAAATTTCTGCACAAAAACAGAACAGATCAAGCTTTCCAGAGAAGAAACAAAGGAAAGGAAGCTTTCTCCTAGAGTTGAATCAATTGCACAAAAAATACCATCTTTAAAGTTTTACTGCATATCCAGGGTTAGAAACAGATGGAGAAGAGCTGAGAAAATCTGAACAGTTAGAGACGGTCTACTCTAAAAGTCCAGAGTAAGTTGGACCAAGTGTAAAAATAAGAGCCTTAACACAAAGCCAATCAAAGTAAAATCCTAAACAAGAGGAAGAAATGGACCTACAGAGTTAACACATCAAAATAATCAGATGCCCAGAATTAGCAAAAAACTTACATACTATACTAAGAAACAGGAAGATATGGTTCAGTCGAAACAGAGCATTCGAAATCATACAGTCAGAAGGACAGACAGAGGAAAGAATAGAAAAAATTTAGCAGTGTTCCAGGGATTGGAGTGACAGCATAAACTTTACAAACCTATGTATCACGGGTGTCCTAGAAGGAGAAGAGAGGGGAAAAGGGGCAGAAAGAATATTTGAAGAAATGATGGCTGAAAATTTCGAGAACATAGGCAATGCCTATTAAAGAAAACAGACCAATATGTTAAGCCCTCAGTACTATTGCATGTAACTCTGAACATTATTCTCCAAAAAGTGAAACTTAGTGGTTTCCATAGGTTCTGAGGGTAGGGGAAGGGAAGTATAGAATAGATGGAACATAGGACATCGGAATTTTCTGCATGATCTTGCAATGATGGATACAGGCCATTTTAAATTTTGTCAAAACCTATCAAAATGTATGGTGCAAAATGTATACCATAATGTAAACCATTGACCATATTTAGTAGCAATGCTTCAATATTTGTACATCAATTATAACAAATGTACCATGCACATGTAAACTGTTATTAATAAGGAAGAGGGAGAGAGGGAGACGAGGTTGGGTATATGGGAATCCTCTATTTTCTCTGGGACTTTTGTGTAACCTAAAGCTTCTTTAAAGATAAAGCAAAAAAAATAAGACACTGGGGGAACATATGAAAGAAACTGTCACTGTACATAAAAAATATCAGATCTTACATTGATGAAAGAAACATTGAGAAGAAAATTTTATTGTACTTTATTGTTTTACTTTTTATTTTTAACTTTATTTTTATTCTTTTTATTTTTGTATTTTATTTGTTATTTTATTTTATTATTATTTTTATTTGTTTATTTTGTTAGCTTTGTTTTGGGGGAGATTTTGGATCACAAAAGGGTCACAATTGTGGCAGGGGAGAATCATTGGTGCAGAGTGTCAGTGATGGGGGGGATGTGTGGGGAGTGGTGCATGTGGAGCATGCCTTTATGGCATATGAATATGTTCAAGTAGTCATGGGGTGTTGTCTCAGTAGGTGGATACCCACACAATAACAGAGTATTGAATTTCCATCCTGGGAAGTACTGCTACATTCTCTAATAGAGCAGCAAGAATCCCCCAAGTACATGGGCAGTGCCTAGCGAAGGAAGACAGATCATTACGCCAGGCCCTTGATATTAATGGTTGTACTTATGAACCTTTTCTTGAGAAATTGAAACTTAGCCTAGTATTATATATTGCCTAAGAGTTACCTCCTGAAAGATTCCTTGTTGTTCAAATGTGGCCTCTCTCTAAGCCAAACTCAGCATATAAATGCACTACCTTCCCCCTGGTATGGGACATGATTCCTGGGGATGAGTCCCCCAGGCACCAAGGGATTATTACCAAGTGCCAACTAGCAATGCATTTGGAAAAAGACCCTGACCAAAATGGGTAGATATTATATACAAATGAGTTTTTATGGCTAAGAGATTTCAAAGTGAGTCAGGAGGTCATTCCAGAGGTTATGCTTATACATGTCTCAGCAAGATCTCATTGATTGCCACGCTAAGCAGTGCCTCAAACAGAGGGGCTCCTGAGGGTTCTAGAGACATCTACACACTATAGATAGGGCAGACAATCTCAGGAATTCGGCACTCTGTCAGTGGGATTTACTTTGGAATATATGCTCCCCAATGTAACAGAGTTAAGCTCATTTACAATTTCCCTACACATGACTCTGCCCCTTTTATTTGAGCCTATAATTAGCACTATACTCATTAAATATATGTCCCAGAGACTTAAACCTTTAGTCTGTTCAAATGCCGGTTGAGGCCTGAATCTCAGCAAAAGTTGCAACACCTACTCTCCAATTCACCGGAATCACCCAGGACAACTAACAAAAGGATGAGGATGGACAATGCCCATCCCAAAAGACAGAGAGTATCTACAACTGCAAGCAAGACAATTCCATCCATTTGCCCCATGGGATCTAAATTCCCTCTCAATTAGAAACAGAGTGGGCATCACCATCCCCAAATCCTCTAGATTGAGGAATGAACAAACATAAATGGGGAATGCAACTATGGATTTAAGGAGACTTATGATTATTCTAGCAATGGAAGAGTTTGTATCATTGATATAAAGGCAGTGGCCACCAGAGGTTCTGAGGGGAAGGAGAGGGAAGAATAGATATAACATGGAGTACTTTGGGGACATTGGAATTATCCTGCATGACATTGCAATGATGGATACAGGCCATTATACATTTTGCCAAAACCTATAAAATTGTGCAGTGCAAAGTGTAAACTATAATGTAAACTATAGTCCATGGTTAGTAGCAATGCTTCAATATGTGTTCATCAATTTTAACAAATGTACCACACTACTTAAGGATGTTGTTAATGTGAGAAAGTGTATGCGGGGGGTGGGACGCATATAGGAATCTCGTATATTTTTGATATATCACTTATGTAATCTAAAGCTTCTTAAAAATAAAAAAAGCAAAACATTTTATTTATAGTTACATTACTTATGTCAAATTAAGTAAGTAATCCTAGATGGAACATAATTTTTTGACATGGACTGGTATTATTAATGTTATTTTATCTGTTTAGAACTACACAATAGAATGGTTAAAAAAAAAAAAAAATTGCTGGCCAGGCTGGGAAGGCAAGGGAAGACAGACTTGGCTGTCCCAATACTTTCCCAGGCACAGAAGACCTGGTCGGATCCCATTAGTGGTTTTGACTACTGAACAAGGCAATATTAAAGTTTTAGGAAAAATAAACTAAAAATCAAATCAGAGCAGTGAAATAAAACTACTAAGCAAGAGAGAGAAATTGATCAACAGGGCAAAATCATGAACATAAGCAGATACCTCGATATCAACAAAAGATAACAGTCCACACTAAGAAATAGGAAGATATGGCCCACTCAAAGGAACAAGCCAAGAATCCAGATGAGATTCAAGATTTAAAACAACTAATAAATGATGCTCAAACCTCCTTAATCAACTTAAGATGAAGTAAAATATGACTAGAGAGATAAAGCATATTAAGGTGATACTGTGTGAGCATAAAGAAAAATTTGAAAGCCTTAAAAAAAGTAACAGATGTTATGGAAATGAAAGACACAATGGATGAGATTAAAAATACATTAGAGGCATATAACAGCAGATTTGAAATATTAGAAGAATGAATAAGTGAATCTGAAGATAGGACATTTGAAATTGTAAAGAGAAGAGAAAAGACAGAGAAAGAGTAAAAAATTGAACAGGGTCTCAGGGAACTGAATGACAAAATGAAACACACAAACATGTATAATAGGTGTCCCAGAAGGAGAAGAGAATGGAAAAGGGGTAGAAAGAATATTTGAGGAAATAATGACTGAAAATTTTCCAATCTTTATGAAAGACATGAATATCAATATCCAAGAAGGACAACATACCCCAAACAGAATAAAACCTAATAGACCTACTCTGAGACATCGACTATTTAGATTGTCAAAAGCCAAATATAAGGAGACAATTTTGAGAGCAGCAAGAGAAAAGCAATGCATTACTCACAAGGGATTTTTAATAAGGTTAAGGGCTGATCTCTCTTCAGAAACCATGGATGCCAGAAGACAGTGGTACAATATATGTGAGGTACTGAAAGAGAAAAACTGTTAGCTAAGAATTCTTTATTAGGCAAAACTACCCTTCAGAAATGAAGGCAAGTTTAAAGTCTTGAAAGGCAAACAAAAATTGAGAGAGTATGTTACCAAGAGACCAAATATATAAGAGATAGGGTGTGTTACAACCTGATAGGAAAAGACAAGGGAGAGATGCTTGGAGAAGACTGTAGAAATGAAAAATGTAAGTGAGAAAAATTTTAAGGGTTAAAAGACAGACAATAGTAAAATATGACAACAGAAAGCAAAGAGATAAAATGGAAAAAGTAATGCTTTTATCATAGTAACACTGAATGTTAATGGATTGAAGTCCCCAAACAAAAGATATAGACTGACAGAATGAGTAAAAAATATGAGTCATCTATTTGTTGTTTCAAGAGACTCACCTTAGATGCAAAGACCAATCAGGCTAAAAGTGAGAGGAGAGGCTGGAAAAAGATATTCCATTTTAATAGCAAAAAAAGAGGAGGTAAAGCAGTACTAAAATCGGATGAAATACATTTTAAATGCAAAACTATTATAACAGATTTATATAATAATAAAAGGGACAATTCACCCAGAACAAATAACAATAATAAATATTTATGCTTCTAAGATAGTTGCCCCAAAATACTTGAGACACATACTGGCAAAACTGAAGGGAGAAAAAAACATCTCCACAATAATAGTTGGAGACTTCAACACTCTACTCTCAGCATTAGATAGAACATCTGGACATAGGAGAAATAAGGAAACTGATAGCTTGAATAATATGATAAATGAACTAGACCTAACAGATATTTATAGAGCATTCCACACCAAAACAGCAGGATATTCATTCTTCTCAAGCGTTCATGAATCTTTCTCCAGGATAGACCATATGTTGGTAAATGAGTCAGATCTCAATAAATTTAAAAACATTGAAATTATACAAAACACTTTCCCTGATCATAATGGAATTAATTGGAAATTAATAGCAGGCAGAAAAAAGAAAAATCCACAATTATATGGAGATTAAACAATACAGTCTTAAGTAATTAGAGAGTTAAAGAAAAAATTACAATAGAAATCAGTAAGTATTTCAATAGAGATGATAAGGAGAACACAACCTACCAAAATTTATGGGATAAAGCAAAAGTAGTGCTGAGAGGGAAATTTAGAACCCTCAATGCTTATATTAAAAAGAAGAAAGATCTAAAATCAAAGACCTAACTGCACAACTAGAGGAATTAGAAAAAGAACAGCAAGCCAATCCCAAAGCAAGCAGAAAAAAAGAAATAATAAAGATTAGAGCAGAAAAAAAAAGAGAAAATCAACAGAACTAAAAGTTGGTTCTTTGAGAAGATCAACAAAATTGATAAACAGAGTAAAAGAAGATGCAAATAAATAAAATCCTGAATAAGAAGGGTGACATTACCACTGACCCAGTAGAAATAAAAGAAATTATAAAAGGATATTATGAACTACTGTATGCCAACAAACTAGACAACATTGATTAAATGGACAAATTTCTGGAAACACATGAATAAACCCCATTGACACTAGAAGAAACAGAAGACCTCAACAAACCAATCACTAGTAAAGAAATTGAAACAGTCATCATAAACCTCCACAAAATGAAAAGTCCAGGACCAGACAGCTTCACTGGTGAATTCTACCAATCATTTAAAAAAGATCCAATACCAATCTTCCTCAAACTCTTCCAAAATACTGAAAAGGAAGGAGTGCTACCAAACTCATTCTACTCATTCTATGAAGTTAACATCACATTAATACCAAAGCCAAAAAAAAAATTATGAAAAATATTACAAATCAATTTTTAAATGAATATGGATGCCAAAATCCTCAACAAATTACTTGATAACGAAACCCAAAAACACATAAAATATTTTTATATCACCATCAAGTGAGATTTATCCCAGATATGCAAGGGTGGTTCAACATAAGAAAATTAATCAGTATAATATATCACATTAATAAATTGAAGAAGAAAAATCACATGATCATCTTGATTGATGCAGAAAAAGTATTTGACAAAATACAGCATCCTTTCTTGATAAAAACTCTCTGAAAGAGGAAATTTTCACAATATGGTAATGTGCATACATGAAAAAACCACAGCTAACATTGTACTTAATGGTGAAAGACTAAAAACCTTCCCACAGATCAAGAATAAAACATGGATGCCACTGTTATTCATTATTGTGCTAGAAATTCTAGCTAGAGCAATTAGGCAAGAAAAAGAAATAAAAGGCACCTAAATAGGAAACGAAGAAATAAAACTTTTGCTATTCCTCCATGATATGATCCTATACTTAGAAAATCTTGAAAAATTCACAACAAAACTATTAGAACTTATAGAAAAATTCAACAATGTGACAGGATACAAGATCAATATGCAAAAATCAATAGCGTTCTTATAGACTAGTACTTTTCAATCTGAGGAAGTCAGAAAAAAATTTCATTTACAAAAGTGACTAAAAGAATCAAATATTTAGTAATAAATTTAACCAAGACATAAAGGACCTGGATTCAGAAAACTATAAAACATTGCTAAAAGAAATCAATGATGATATAAATAAATGTAAGGAAAATCCATGTTCATGGGTTGGAAGACTAAATATCATTAAGATGTCAATTCTACCCATACTGACCTACAGATTTAGCAAAATCCCAATAAAATTACCTTCTTCTTTGTAGAATTGGAAAAGCCAATTATCAAATTTACCTGGAACAGGAAGGGCCCTCAAATAGCCAAAAATATCTTTAAAAAGAATGAAGTTGTAGGACTCACTTCCAGACTTTAAAGCATATAATCTAGCTACAGTTGTAAAACACAGCATGGTTCAGGCATAAAGATAGACAGATTGACCAATGGAATTGAATCAACAGTGCATAAATAGACCCTCATATCTATGGTCAAGTGATTTTTGACAAGGTTGTCAAACCCATTCAGCTGGGTCAAAATAGCCTAGTGAAACAAATGGTGCAGGGAAAACTGGAAATTATACAACATATTTTAAAAAAAGAAAGAAGATCCTTATTTCACACTTTATATAAAAATTAATTCAAAATGGATCAAGGACCTAAATATAAAAACTAGAACCATAAAACTCTTAGAAGAAAATGCAAAGTAACATCTTCAAGATCTTGTGCTTCTTGTTGGGTTTCTTGGATCTTACACTCAAAGCATGAACAACAAAAGAAAAAAACAGACATATGGGACCACCTTAAAATTAAATACTTTTGTTCTTCAAAAGAATTTGTCAAGAAAGTAAAAACCAGTGCACTCAATGGGAATAAATCTTCGGAAACCATATATCTATCTAATAAGAGAATGATCTGCATTTTATATAAAGAGATCACACAGGGAACCAGATGTGGCTCAAGCAATTGAGTTGCCGTCTACCATATGGGAGGTCCCAGGTTCTTTTCCTGGGGCCTCCTGGTGAAGGTGAGCTGGCCCGCGTGGAGAGCTGGCCCACATGGAGAGCTGGCCCGAGCGGAGAGCTGACATAACAGAAAAGAGAAAAAGAGGAGAGACAATGAGAGACACAAAAACCCAGGGAGCTAAGGTGGCTTTAGCGATTGAGTGCCTTTCTCCCACATCGGAGGTCCCAGGATTGGTTCCTGTTGCCTCCTAAAGAGAAGACGAGAAGAGAAGACAAGCAGACACAGATAGCACACAGCAAATGGACACAGAGAGCAGACAGCAAGTGCAAAACAACAAGGGGTAGCGGGGGGAGGAGGGGAAATAAAGTAAAATAAATCTTAAAAAAAAAAAAGAGATCACACAGCTTGAAAAATGACAATTAACCCCATTAAAGAATGGGCAAAAGAATTGAGCAGGCATTTTTTCTGAAGTGGAAATACAAATGGCCAAAAGACACGTGAAAAGATGTTCAACATCACTAGCTATTAGGGAAATGGAGATCAAAACTACAATGAGATATCATCTCATACCACAGAGAATGGCCATTTTCAAAAGAACAGAAAACTTTAAGTGCTAGAGAAATGTGGAGATATAGGAACTCTCCTTCACTGTTGGTAGGACTGTAAAATGGTGCAAGCTCTTTGGAAGGTCATCTGGAAGTTCCGCAGGAAACTAAATATAGAACTGTCATATGATCCAGCAATCCCACTACTAGGAATATATTCCAAAGAACTGAAAGCAAGGACATGAACAGATACTTGCACACCGATATTCATAGCAGCATCATTTACAATTGCTAAAATATGGAACCAGCTCAAGTGTCCATCAACCGATGAGTGGATAAACAAAATGTGGTATGTACACAAAATGGAATACTATTCAGTTGTAGAAGAAATCAATTGGGGAAGCACATGACAACATGGAGGAACCTTGAGGATATTATGAAGAGTGAAATAAGCCAGATGCAAAAGGATGCATATTGTTTGGCCTCACTGGTATGAACTAAATGAAATGAATAGATTTAGGGAATTGGACTATGAAGTGTAGGTTGATAGGAGAAGGAATGTGGGATGAGAAGAGGGAGAAGATGCTGGATGTATGTAGAAGGTTTAATAAGGTCATATGTAAATATGTGTTAATGGTTGGACTTGATGGTAACACATTATAATGAAGGTAACAAACACTTGATTTATGGATGTGATTGTGGCTGAAACAAATAGCTTAGAAGATTAATGTTAGTTGGAGGACAGTTGGAGGATAATATGGGGAATGTATAACAATGATTTTTGAAATAGATGAGGACTGTGGTTAATAACATAAATACAGGAATGTTCTACTACAGGGTGTTAAGAATGTGGTGACACATGGGGAAAATATAATGTAATTTATGGAATATAAACAACATTGTAATGTTTTTGTAGCAAAAGCAAACTTGGTTCTATATCAACTGTAGGGGTACAGAAAGGAATATGGGCCATTGAACATTTTGTCAAAACTTATAAAATTGTGCAGGGCAAAGTGTAAAACATAATATATATAAACTATAGAGCATACTTAGTAGCAGTGCTTCAACATGTGTTCATCAATTGTAACAAATGTACCACACTAATGAAAGACGTTGGTAATGGGAAAGTGCGGAAGGGAAGAGGGTGGGGTATATGGGAATCCCCTATATTTTCGATATAACATTTATGTAATCTAAAGCGCCTTTAAAAATAAAAAAATTTTTATAAAATTTAATAAAAGGAATATGGGATTTGATTTTGTGAGATATGAACACAATTATTTTTTTTTCATTAATAAGGAGACCTTGACTATGTCATTTAACTAATCTGTGTTCACCTGTGTATCTTTCTGAACAGTAGAGGAACAACTGAGTTAGCAGTTGGAATTAAATGAGACAAAAGTGCCTGAAAAAAAACATTTTAGGAGTAATGTTTCCATAACGTGTTGAGCTGCCTTCTGTTCTTTTATTTTTGTGAATTTGAAATAAAGTTGTTAATAAAAAAATTGTAAATGAGTCAGAAAAACTATGCAAAGAACGGTGGGCAAAATAAGCTACTTTATCTTCCTTTGCAATGAAATATTAAGTGACATTTTGTTCTAAGAGGAATTTCTTTAGGCACTTTTGGCAGATATTTTCATTTATATAATATTACATCAAATATTATTATTTTATACTGATTCATAATATTCATTCATACATAAACGTATATGTTGCAAATCTTCTTTCCAAGTAGCCTTCAACTGGTTTTCTCAAATTATTTGAAAAATAATCTATTGTCAAAGTAAGCTAACTTTCCCCTAATAGAAATGAAACAAAATTTTAAAACAAGTTTTCAACCTTTTATAGAACCACAAGAGTTAATAACTAAAGCATATGGATTTATCATTGTTAATTCACCTAGGCTGATTAATGACTATGTTTTCCCATGTGTATATTTTTTCTCCCAAATAACCTTTGATTATTCTCATTATGACTAAAGCAAATTACTTCAACATAAAAATATAAATAATTCAGATTAAAATTATATTTTCTTTTTCTTATGAAATATTGGTTTAAAAATATCCATGAGAATAAACTGGGTATTTGCACATACTTGCAATCTCACAGTAATATTTTTATTTTTAATAATATTTTTAGTCAAATTTTGCATGAATTTCTCTTCTAAAGTTTAATTCTGTACAGTATAGATAAACATCTGCTTTTGAAGCCACTGCTATTTTCCCTACTGCCCACTCCTGTATTAGAGTCTTTTGTAATGTAAATTTGTAGTACCTCCCCCAACTCTAAATCTGGGCCCAGATGTTAGTAAATGTGGCACACACAGAGGCTTGAAAAGTGCATGATTATGCTAGATCTTTCTATTGCCCTCTATCTTCTTCATAAGAAGGATGTACCTGCCTTAAGTTGGAAGATGAGAGACACATGGAGCAGAACCAAAATGCCCTGATTTTCACCCCATCCCAGGTCAGCTCATCCATTCACATGTGAGTTCAACTGAGATAACTCAGCTGACCTGATCCCAGCTATAGCAGGATTACCTACCTGACCACCTAGATGCTTGAAAAATAAATAATTATTTTTATATGCCATTGAGGTTTGATGTTTTTTTATACAGTATTATAGAGATAAAAACTAACTGATACAGATGCATTCTTTTATATTTTATATCTTTTGTGATATTCATGTCTGAGAATGAGAAAAACACACATACACCCTTTTTATTGCAATTGAAATAACAAAAAATTCTTTTTGTATATGTTACTCTGAGTCTTATTACATTTTATATTCACTATGATTAAGACTCTAAATATATATACAAAAATAAAATATTAACAATTTTAAAACTTTTTTCCATTTAAAAATATCATATACATTTGTTTTTTTATGACAGTTTATATAAGAGAAAGCATTTAATTTATCTTAGAAATTATAATATTTAGAGTTATAGTCATAGAACACTGGAGCCAAAAGGAACTACCCATTTAGATATATTCTGTGTTATACGTGAATTGTGAAAAATGCTCAATCCCAGGTTGGCCACCTACTGACAATGAATATATTTTTGGGCCACATCTTCTGCTTTCAATTTATCTGTTTTGCTATGCAGGCAAATTAATTTTCTTAATATACAATTACCTTTAATTTGGAAAGCAAATCAATTTCACAAAGAATATATCACATATAGATGAATGAGTTCAAATCAATTAAAAATATTTCTTATTTATGTTATTGCTTTCCTCCATTGATAAAGATAGTCAAAAAATGGCTAATTAAAAATAATCTATGCTTTTGATGTTTTACATTTTATCCCTAATCAAGTTGTGTGCATTAGCTCTTTACTATGAATTCAAGATTTCATTAAATTAAAAAAGCAAGGATAATATATATGGCAGTTTGATATTGTTTATGAATTCCAAAAATAGGTATTGGATTATGTTTGTAAATTGGTCTGTTCCTCTGGGTACATTAGATTGTATTGAATTCAGAGGTTTCACTCTTACTTGATTAAATTATGATTAAGGCTTTAATTAGACTATGTTGTAGGATGAGTCCCTGCCCCTTGGTGGGTGGGGACTCACAGAGAAAAAGACAAAGCAGAGGAGTTAGTTGGAGTTTTGGATGCTGGAACCCTGGGAAGTAAATACACAGAGAAGCAGATACATGAGGAAAGAAAGAAGGCTCCAATAGACATGGCAAAGGCCCTGGGAAGCTAGATGAGCTGTTTGCCTGATAGTTTACAGCTGGCCTTGTGGAGAGAGCAGAGACGCTGAGCCCAGAGAGAGAAAGGAGTCCCGGAAGAGAGACAAGACTTATCCCAGCCTAGGGCTGAGACTGGAAGAAGCTGAGACCATGGAGCCTTAAGAGGAAGAGAAAAGCTCAACCCTTGCAGCTGTCAGCAGCCATCTTGCTCCAACACGTGGCAAAAGACTTTGGTGAAGGAAGTAACTTACTCTTTATGGCCTGGTAACTGTAAGCTTCTACCCCAAATAAATACCCTTTATAAAACCCAACAGATTTCTGGTACTTTGCATCAATACCCCTTTGGCTGACTAACACAATATAAAATAACTTTTTTCTGTTATGGGGTTTTTAAACTTAGGTATTTAATTTTGCCTCATGAAAATTGGTGAATACTGTGAATATTATATAATATGTAATAATAATTATAATCTTTTACCTTTTAGAAATTCAAATCAATTTGCTATAAGTCCCTGCAGACTTGTTAGAAATCAGAGCTGACTGAAACTACTGTTTTCATTCTTTTCTATCAATTTTAGTACTTCTTTATCAATCACCATAATTTCCCTGTAATTTTTGTTCTTCTTTCTTTTTGACTTCATCTTTTCCATATGATGTTTGAATATTCATTAGGCTGAGACAGAACTCTTGCATTGGATACTCCTCCCACCTTTTTTCCATCCATTATTTTAGGTGTCATTATGTCATAATTTTTGGTCATACAACTGAGATGTTGGAAATGTCAAGAGAAATAGGAAACCTTTATGCAAAATGACCATTCCCTGTTCTAACCCTCTATTTTTTGACAGTCTGAAGACACGAGGACAGCAATTAGAAAGCAACCAGCTCCTTGACCTTTATCTTCTAGCTATATTATTCCTAATACTGCTACCACCCAAATGTGCTAGTCTAAACCATATACAATCAACAAATTTTACAAATGATCCTAAATAATTAAAATTGTTATAACTTATACTATACTAACACTATATTATATTATGTTTTAATTATAATACTAAAAGATTGCTAGGGGGAGGCCTCTCACCAAACTACTATTTTTATAATGACAATCTTCCTTTAGGGATTTCACTACTGGCTCTCTCCATCACCTCATTCATTTCTTCCCAGGATGCGGGAGGAAATATATGATGATATTGAAGTAAGAATTAGTTATAAAGTGTCCAGCTCCTTCTGGCTTCTGTCTCTTTTAGGATGCAGGAAAACTTATCTGTATGGTGATTTTGGAGTAAGAATTAGTTTTAAAGTGTTCAGCTCTGTTTTAATTTGTTAAAGCTGCTGGGAGCAGTATACCAGAAATGGGTTCGCATTTATAATGGGAATTTATTAGGTTAAAACCTTAGTTCTGAGGCTGTGGAAATGTCCAAATCAAGGCATCATCAGAGATGCTGTCTCACTGAAGGTCAGCTGCTGGAAATCCTGGACTCCTCACTCAGATAGCAAGGCTCATGGAGGTATCTGCTTCTCTTCCGGGTCTCATTGCTTCAGCTTCTGGCTGCTCCACCTGTGCCTTCCTTTCTCGAGGAATCCTCTTTGTGCTTCTAGGTTCTTTCTCTCCATCTCCGTGGCTTTTTCTTTGTGTGTCTCTGCTTTCAGTCCTCCATTTATAAAGAACTCCAACAAGAGGAACAAACCCATCCTGGTCCATGCCTCACTAAATTATTCCAATGAAAGTCCCCTCAACTGAATCCAATCTAAAGGGTCCTACCCCTATAGGAATGGATTAGTTACAAGAACATATTTTCTGGGATCCACAAAAAGCTCCAAACTGTCTCAAATGCCTGGCTTCTGTCTCTTTTCTGGACCAGCCTATCTGTGTGAACATACATTTCCAGCTCCTCTATGTTTTACATTGCAAGGCTAGGCTGCTGTGCTATTGCTGGCTATCATTCAGCATTATCTATGCTGGAGTAGGTTAGGCCATTTAATTCAAGAGTGGAATAATAGGATGTGACAGTTTGAATTTGGTGAATCCCAAAAAGATGTTTTTTAACTAATCCATCCCTATAGGTATGAGGAGCTTTGATTGCGTTAAGTTCAGTTAAGAGGCCTTTGGAAGGATCCCTTGGTTAGATTGCTTTAGGGCTTTCGATTGGACTATATCAGTGAGGCATGACACAGATTGGGTCTCTGCCCTCTTACTGGGTCTTATATAAATGGAGACACAGGGAGCACTGCCATTCTGACATAGCCATGTGAGAGAGAGGACTTGAGGACTGCTAGCAGCAAAGCTTTGGTATGAATACCCCAAGAGGCTGGGCCCGCAGAGCAGCTCAAGGCTGAAGAGAAAGTGAGCCCCAAGCAGAAGGCAGGATCTCAGCAGAAATCGGCTGCCATCTTGCTTCGCCATGTAGCAGCACAACAGAATTACAAGTAGGTGACCTTGGTATGAAAGCATCTCTGATGGTGCCTTGATTTGGACATTTCATGGCCTTGGAACAGTAAGACTTTCCGCTAATAAAATTCCCATTATAAAGCCAACCTATTTCTGGTATTTTGCATCGGTAGCCCTGTGGCAAACTTAGACACAGGAAGACCATTGTGGTCACATATTGATAATGCCCTCTAATCTAGTTTTTGTCAAAATCTGATCTTTTATTTATGTATGCCAGACTCCTGTGTTCAGCTTTCAATGAGTTCTTGACTTGATGAAGGACAGTGGTTGTTTATTTATTGTCTCTCTAAATTTCAGATGTTGAAAAAAAAGATAAATACTGGTATTTGGAAGACTAAAATAACATGGCTTTCATAATCTTGGGGCATGCTGGATTTGATCTTAGTAGTTTGAGGTAGCGCAGAATGTTCTTTGTGCCTTTGGGTTTGTGCTGCTTTTATATATTTACACTAAAATTCAACTTTTAAATAGAAATTGCTTGTAAAAAAGTAACTTCCTTGAGACATATTCAAAGCAAGGCTTTTCCTTCCTATAATTTTCTTTCAATTTTTAAAATATTGCTCTGCACAATTTGATCAAATCACCTATCTGACTATGCATGTATTTCCTCACTCATATATAAATATTGGAGGAATTAAATTGTTGGGGATTGAATCATGTCCCCCATAGAAGGCATGATCAGTTCCTGATCCCTGGTCCTACAAGTATGAACTCATTTGTAAATATTACTTTTGAAGATTTTTTAGTAAAAGCATGGCCCAACTGAATGAAATTGATTGTTAATCTGATTACTGGGGCCCTTATAAAGTAGAAGAAATTCAGACATAGAGAACACCAAGGAAAGAGCTGGAAATTGGGACATGGAACGAGGAAGAGAAAGAAGAGGGCATTGTTATGTGCATTGCCATCTGACAAGAAAACTAAGGAATGCAAGGATTGCTGGCCAGCCAGATAGCTACTGCCCCTAAACCAAGGAGGAGGCAAGCCTCCTACCCTCAGAAACTGTGGCCAGTAAAGTCCTATTGTTAAGCCAACCCATTCTGCAGTATTTGTCCAAGCAGAGAGGAAACTTAAATTACACAGAAAACACTTAGAAAACCCTCTGTCAAATATTAGGTGCTCAATTAAATGTTTCTTCTTCTTCTTCTTCTTCTTCTTATTATTATTATTATTTACACATTTATTATATATCGTACTTTTAAATTTCTCAACAAATTAATTTTTCTCACTTTAAAATACGTAATAAATGGGTTTTAATCATCTCTTCAATTTCTTTAATCTCTGAGATCCTCAAACACATACAACAGTGCTAGCCCCATATGTAGTGTCTGGTGTGGAGAGAGAAAAATACAGATGGTTACCTACTGGTGTTTTCAGTCTATTTAATGTGCACTGGAAGTATAGACCCTAATTGAAAGAAGTGATGGATATATTCTTGCATCATACTTACCTATCCAAAGAACTGTCTCTATAGATTTCCTTCTCATAAGTTAGGTTATAGACAAATGTACCAGAACCAAAACTACTGATTAGTTTTTTCACACCTGCAAGTAACATAGACTTGTTATTTTTCTATTCCTTCTTCTGACAAAATTAATATGTACTTTTCCTTTATTTGTCATAGCTAATCAAGACAATTAATGGTTTTTACAGAGGATAATGACCAAGAGTGGTGATAAATTTATTCTATATAAATAAATCTAATAATTTAAAATATACCTAAGATTATTGTTCTTTTCCAGGCAAATTAGTTTTGCCTCTCAGCTCTCTCTAGAAATACATAAAACTCGCATGTTATCATCAGGGAAATGTTTACTTCCCCATTCAATGAAAATTCCTATTTTGAAGATCAACATATTATACTAGCTAGTCATTTTTCTATATACTGACGGCCCACAAGACCAAGTTTTAGATGATATTAACAAAACAAACAAAATGATAGTTTGGCAAGCAAAGCATTTAATGTAATGTATTCATTACATTTGTTTAGGACAGTTTAGTATTCATTAATATTCATCTCCTCATTTTCTAAGTGGCAAGATGTATGCAACAGAGTTGAATACTCACATACAAATTATATATACAAATATTTTTGTAAAAATTATAGATACTTTAACTCTTGCCATTAAATGGACCATGAAAAAGAAAACACCAAATAGTTCTCAAAGCCTGCCAAGAAATGAGTCTGCTTCCAAAATATGCAAAACATAAGTGTACAATATATGCACTATAATAATGTATCTTCCTCAGATTTATTTCATAGATCCTTTCTTGTATTACTAATGCATAGATGTTCCTCCATATGAAATAATTAGATTTTGTAAGGTTCTAAAGGAAAGAAATAAAATTATAATCCTTAGAACAAAATTAATCAAAATCCACAATTCTTAACTCATTTATTTTATGGAGTGCTATAATGCTGTCATATTACATTAACTCTAATGAATGGCTATATGATGCAGACCTGTTTCACAATAGATCTATATCAATTAACTTGAACCTATCTACATGGCCTATATATGAACATGTATGCTTAATTAAGCATTTAAAAACCTTTTAGTAATAAAATGCGATACCATTTTTGCCATCAAAATATCCAATATCTTTTGCCATTAAAAATGGATTCTAAGGAATGTAAAGCTTCAGAGAAATTTTATCTTATAACTCAATTTTAGATTATAGTTATATAAATATTTGTATCACTAAGCAAAATCCCCAAAACAGAAATGCACAGTATTTATTATGGGATTTAAAGTTTTAATAATGCTTGTATAATTTGACAAAATGAATAGGACTATAATTACAGTTTACAAGAAAGAATATTCCCTGTACTTAAAAAACTAAGTCCACAGTTAACAAATAAACTATATTATGTTTCATTAACTTAACAACATAACTCCATTTTAAACCTGAAAAGGAATGAAACGTTGAAAACACATCAAGTCAAAACTTGAAGCCTGAAAGAGTAATGCTAAGACCATGAAAATTATTGTTCAGTTAAGTAACTTTCAAATTTTCTATTTCCATTAAAGTGATCAGTTCACTCATTTTATTAAAGAATTTCTTCTAGACAGAAAAAAAAAAAAAAACACTAATAGCCACCAAACAAACGGGCAAGCAATAAAGTAGACCAAGGATACAAAATGAATATGAATCCCATATTTTTCTAGCACCACCATGTGTGACACTGAATTATTCTAAGACCTGCTATATCACCTTCTGACCTAGCGAAGTCTTTACCTGCCTGTTTCATTTATCCACAACTATAACACTCATGACAATTTTTGGGGACATGGGGTTTGACAAAAAGAGTATATATTTCTCCTTCTCTCTCTCCCACCCTCCCTCCATGGTGTTTATTGTAGACATTTATGGAATTAATCTTACTCTATCTTAAATGGATTATTTTATCTTTACAAATTAGCAACATTGATCAAACTCTCAAATTCTAGGTGCTTTTCCAAAGCCAAACAATCACTATGTTTTATTTCTCATTCATTTCTTAAATATTTTCTTATTGAAGAGGAAAACAATGCCAGCTTTTGGCACAGACTAGGAAAAAAGTTTCTATTCCATTTTGAATAACTCAGTGCCTTTCTGAGAACACCCATCAATTTCAGGCCTCTTACCTAGCATTGAGCTAAATAAGCAGGATACTATCCCCTTGAGATTTTATCTGAATTATCAGAATAATTGCCTCAATTATTTTCTTCACTTGAGTAATGGAGACCTCTCCTAAATATGATTATTATTAAAGTTAAATTATTAAAAATAGACAATTCATCTCTCATACTTTACACCAACATTTTAATGTGCATTCCTAATTTCCAAGTGTGAAAAAAATTTTTCAAATCTGAAAC
Source organism: Cabassous unicinctus (assembly GCA_029593785.1). NCBI lineage: Eukaryota > Metazoa > Chordata > Mammalia > Cingulata > Chlamyphoridae > Cabassous > Cabassous unicinctus. Next base: position 40,304 of record JAQZBX010009835.1, read on the forward strand.
AACGAAACAGTTGTGGATTCTTTCAGTAATGGCCTGGTTTGAAAGCTTCTCAGGGATCTCAAGAATAATTATAAAACTGTAATATGGAAAGCTTGCTGAGCACATGACTTTCCCTTTAGCTATATTACCAATTTACACATGATTTCCTACCTTTTCTTTCTTTCTGTCTTCCTTTTCACAATAGGAAAAGGAATAGGAAGAGCCTTTCCCAGTTATAGCTGTTAGCAGGAAGTCACAAATTTCATTTTAAAAAAAAGATGTCTTAAGTGGTAGCTCATGAGAAAGTGGGTAATTTTCCACTATAGGATTATACTGTAGTGTAATGAAGCCCTGAAATTTCATTGATGGATGACACAGTTGGATGCATGCCATACACTGTACACATCAACTTTACTGCTGTGCAACAATAATGTCACATTCTAGGTTGTGAAATATGTTCTCTTTTAAGGAAACTTGTAAAACATAAAAAGATCTCACTTGAGAATTGTTGGTTTGGGCTAGATATTATATGTAAGAGAGCTCTCAAAATGTAGAATTTTGCAACTTGATTAGCCTCCATAAGTGTAAGGATCACTTATTTTAAATAATTATTATGTCTGAGATCTTGATAGGGAAAGTCTATTGTGATGTTCAATATTTTCTTGAGATTATTTGCAACTCCAATACTTTTTTTGGGGAGAAGTGGGAAAGATATCAAGAAAAAAATATTTCCTTATATATGTAGTGATGAAAAGAATATATTTTTAATAGCTTTATTAAAATTCTACATTGTAAGAATTTTCTTTCTGAATAAAAGTATAATAAGGAGAGCAAAGGGCTCCATTAATAGTTAATAAGTCTGGTGATGGTTCACCATGTTGTTCTGCAGAAGGACTCTGCAGCTCACTATTTTAAGATGGATTGTCAGTTCGAGAAATATGATACCTATACTAGAGTCATCCAATTCCTCTTACAGAAATCACCCATTTAAATTTGTTCTTCATAGTTGCTGAGGATTGTTTGCACCTAGTCATTGACAATTTCATTCCCCTTTACTTTTTCCATCATAGACCATAGAAAGCTAAAAAAAAAAAAAAAAGTCATCCTCCTAGGTTGTATTGACATTATGGATAATCATGTGATAAAATTCTGCTCAATGAGATACAAGCTGAAGATTTCATAGGAAGAACATTCCTTGCTATATTATAAAGGCAAAGACTCATAGGGACAAAGCCCTTTTATCCTTCAATTTTTGCAACTGCCTTTTTATTTCTTTATGGCCATGGACTTGATGCTTGGTGGTAAAACAATGTACATTGTAACCATAAGCACAAAAGCAACACACTAAGGATGACAGTTCAGAAAAAAAGGAGTCAGATTCCCTGATGGTTTTGTTGATGCAGACCCTGTACTGCATGAGATAAAGAAATTCCCATACATTTAAATTACTAATATACATCAAAGGATTGTGGGAAGATGGCAAAGTAGGTAGCTCTAGGACTCAATACTTGCATTAAAACAACTATTAAACAGGCAAGAACTGTCTGAAACAACAGTTTTGACATTCTGGAGGTCCAAAGAACAGTGTACAGATCCAGGGAAGAGCAGGAGGAAGAGGCTGATAAAATAGAGTAAATGACAGTAAATTGCTGTTACCATGTGGCAGCTACTGGCACCCATCCCCCCACTCTTTCGGCAGGCGACCATGGTGTCCAGACTCTGGCTAGCTGCTAGTGACAGAAAAACCCATAAAAATACTCTTCCCAAGAACAGGGGTGGACATGGCCGATCATTGATCACAGCTTTTGATAAGGGAATTCAGATCTCTAGGGGATTGGCTCTAAGGGAAGCTACTGTTATAACCCACCTAGACAAAGGCAGTGAAGCCATTGTTTCAACCTGCCTCACAAAGCAGTAGTGGCAGTGGAAACATAAAGATACTGTGATTTCTCAGAGCTGTGGGGTAAAGTTAGCTGAAGGGCTCCTTCTGCTGGGGAGGCCAGGAAAGCTTACCTTTGGGGACCTGTTGGAGAAGCTCTTGGCGCCTTTCCTAATACCCTCCCCAAGGAAATTTGCAGCAAGTTTCTGACTTGTTCATGGCTCTTGGACCCTGTTTTGTCGGGGAAAGTCTGACTTAGGAAAGTCCTCTCCATTGTGCCCTCCTACCAGAATTTGCCCTCCAGACAAAAGCAGCTTGAGAAATCAAAAGGAGTGTAAAACAATTGTGGCAGGGGAGGATTACTAGTGCAAGGTGTTGGTGATGGGAGGATGTGTGGGGAGGGGTGCACATGGGGCATGCCTTTATGGCATATGAATATGTTCAAGTGGTCACGGGGCATTGTCTCAGTGGATGGAGACAAGCACAATAACAGAAAGAATATTGAATTCCCATCCTGGGAAGTCCTGCTACATTCTCTAACAGAGCAGCAAGAATCCCCCAAATACATAGGTAGTGCCTAGTGAAGGAGGACAGGTCATTACGCCAGGCCCTTGATATTGATGGTTGTACTTATGAACCTTTTCTTGAGAAATTGATACTTTGCCTAGTATTATATACTGCCTAAGAGTTACCTCCTGGAAGCCTCCTTGTTGCTCATGTGGCCTCTCTCTAAGCCAAACTTAGCATATATATGTGCTACCTTCCCTCTGGCATGGGACATGACTCCCAGGGATGAGCCTCCATGAAACTGAGGGATTATTACCCAGCACCAACTAGTGATGCATTTGGAAAAAGGTCTTGAAGGAAAGGGGGAAATATTAAATACAAATGACTTTTTATGGCTAAGAGATTTCAAAGTGAGTTGGGAGGTCATTCCAGAGGTTATACTTATGCATGTCTCAGCAGGATCTCATTGACTGACACAGTAAACAGAGCCTCAAACAGCTGAGCTCCTGAGGGCTCTAGAGACATGTAGGCACTATAGGTAGGGCAAACAATCTCAGTAATTTGGCACCCTGTCAGTGAGCCTTACTTTGGAATATATGTTCCCCAATGTAACAGAGTAGACTCATTTATAATTTCCCTACACATTTCTCTTCTGCCCCTTTTATTTGAACCTATAATTAGCTCTATACTCATTAAATATATGTACCAGAAACTTTAATCTTTGGTCTGTTCATATGCCATTTGAGCCCTAAATCTCAGCAGAGACACAACACTTACTCCCCAATTCACTGGACACACCCAGGACAACTAACAAAAGGCTGATGATGGACAACACCCATCCCCCAAAAATAGAGAGTACCTACAACTGTAAGCAAGACAGTTCCATCCATCTGCCCCATTCGATCTAAGCCCCTTCTCAATCAGAAACAGAGTAGGTATCACCATCCCCAAATCCTCAAGATTGAGGAATGAACAAATATAAATGGGGAATGCAACTATGGACTAAAGTAGACTTATGATTATTCTAGCAATGTATAAAACTTGTATCATTGATACAATGAACTTGTATCATTGATATAAAGGAAGTGGCCACCAGAGGTTCTGAGGATGGGGAGGGAAGAATAGGTGTAACATGTGGTACTTTGGGGATATTGTAATCGTTATGCATGGCATTGGATACAGGCCATTATACATTTTGTCAAAATTCATAAAACTGTGTGGTGCAAAATGTAAACTATAATGTAAACTATAGTCCATGGTTAGTAACAATGCTTCATTAAGTGCTCATCAATTGTAACAAATGTACCATGAAAGATATTGTTAATGGAGTAAAGTGTGGGAGTTGGGAGGGGATAGGATATATGGGAATCCCCTATATTTTTATGTAGCATTTATATAAGCTAAAACTTCTTTTAAAAGAAAAAACTTACACTCAGACAAAAAAGGTATATTATAAAAAAAAATTGTAAAAATCGATAGAGGTGGACAGTCTGGAACAAAGGCCTACCAGCTTCAAACACCCAGGAGAGGGAGGTCTGTCTCCTGGGAAATAGAGGGAATGACCAAACTTCTATAAATAGGGGAACTCCAAAATAACTAACAAGAAAAATCCCAGGAGAAGACAGAGGCCTGGAAAGTCAGGAAAAAAACCTGCACACTGCATTTGCCTTGGACAGATCTTCCTGATGGGAGTACTGAAGCCCAAGAAAAGCTCTGTCTTATCACCAGCTGGTTACAATACCAAGAAATAGACGTCTCACAGAATAAATCCCAGAGTTAGCATTTTAAAATATTAAAATAGACTATACAACAAAAGAATACAAGACAAAAAAAGAAAGAGGAAATGATCATCCATCTGAAGGAAGAGGATAAAAATAGGGAAACACCAATGAAGAAAACAACAATGTGGACAATCTGAACAAAGCCTTTAAAAAATTATCTTAAAAAAGCTCAAGGAAATGGAGGAAAATACAGAGAAAGAACTAACAGATATAAGGAAAACAATGAATAAGTAATATGAGAGTCTTAGTAAAGAGAAAAAATTTTTAAGATTATTTTATTTCATTTATTTCTCCCACCCCCCATTGTTTGTGCTCACTGTCTGCTCATTGTGTGCTCTCTGTGCCTGCTCTTCCTTTTTTTTTAGGAGGCACTGGGAACCAAACCCAGGACCGCCCATGTAGAAGGGAGGTGCCCAATCACTTGAGCCACATCCACTCCCTGCTTGTTGTGTCTCTCATTGTGTTTCCTTGGTGTGTCTTCTCGTTCTGTCATGTCATTGCATCATCTTGTTGTGTCAGCTTGCTGCGCCTGCCCATCATGTCAGCTCACTGTCTTGCTCATGTTCTTTAGGAGCACCGGGAACCAAACCCGGGACCTCCCATCTGGTAGGTGGGTGCCCAACAGCTTGAGTCACATCTGCTTCTCTAGAAATTTTAAAAAGGAACCAAACAAATAGTGGAGTTGAAGACCACAACAATTGAAATGAAAAATGCCAAGGAAGGTTTCAAAAGAGGATTGGAGTTGGCAGAAGAAAGAAACAGTGAATTTAAAGACAAGACACTTGAAATGAGTCAACCTGATGAGGAGAAAGAAAAATGAAATATTAAAAGTGAAAATAGCCTAAGATATCTCTGGGACACCATCAAGTGTACCAATGTATG
>JAQZBX010009836.1:0-45353 GCA_029593785.1 Cabassous unicinctus
AAGTGAAGGAAATGGGACCAATAAAAAGGGAGAGATTAATGATACAAAATATAGAATAGACAATTGGTTTAGCTTGAATTCCATTTCATTACTTCTGTGTGCATGAAAAAATCCATAAAACAAATTATTTTGTTCTCTAATGTTCCCTTCAAGATAGAAGGTATAAAGGGGGGCATTAGAATAGAGAGAAAAGTTATAGGTGGAATTTTTTTCTCTTGCCCCTGCCATCAACCAAATCCCAAGTCCTGAATTTAAAGGAGAGATCACTGCTTTGAAGGTGATATATTATTTGCATATGCATAAATGAACTATTACTAATCCCATAAATCCTCATTCATCCATATTTTTGGTGGAAAGGGTAGCCCTATTTAACTGAAGAGTGAGTTTAATTAAGTAGATCATCATATACACCATTCAATTATATATTTTCTACTAATTACAAGATAAGAAAACTCATTAACTAGTAAAACTATGCTGAGCATAACTCAATCTTTCTTTACTGATTTGGAAGGATTTTATGTTGCCCCAGGGCCATAATTATAAATATTAATTCTCATTGAAAATACATAACTGTCAGTTCAATGATATTTTCTAGTATAAATGGTCTTTTCTAATTTTAGCCTTGCTAAATTGACAGGTTGGAAGAAATAAAAGGTTAATGTCATAGATACTACAAAATGCAGAGAATTCCAATTTACTTCTGGCCCCTACAATGCTATAATTATCCCCAGTTGAAAACTTTTCAACATGATTATCAGTATTTTAATGAATTTTCTATAGGTCAAGAATATATATATATATATATATATATCTCCATAGAATTACTATTTTAAGAAAATTACACAAATGAAATAACATATTTCTGTGATTTAATGAACTACTTTGTGATTACATATGAGGAAATATTTCCCTTTCCATATTCATGCAGCTGTATCATTTCAGTGATGAAATGATGTAATAGTTGACTTTACAATCCAAACTAAATGTTGTCCCTAAAGTTGTTAGTGAGTCAAAAAAATAAATTCAAATCAATAAGAAAATGCTATTAATACATTTGAGTGAGTTGCACCTGCAAAAAAAACTACTAGAAAGCAAAAATATGTTTGTAATTTTTTTGTAGTGGTGGCAGCAAAATATGCTACATTTGGGAAATTCTTTACTGAGGAAAAACACAGAGCAGGAATGTTGAATATGGCTTATAATTGCCATTATCAAAGGAAAAGCTAAATGGTATAAATATTTTATCAGTCTTCTGGACTAGTTGTTTAATTTCTCAGTATTTATATAGTATTCCCAAGGAGGTACAGCAGCTTTTGTGGTTGTTTTATTTATTTATTTATTTATTTATTTATTTATTTATTTATTTATATGCAATCATATGTGTGAAAGCACTTTGTTGAGCACATATAATATGCTAGGCACTGGGCTAGGCTCTGAGGTCCTAACAACACAGGCTGTGCCATATTAGTTTCACAATATAATAAAGTAAACACTGCCTGAAGGACACACAGCTTGTTAGTAATCGATCCATCTATTATTTCAGATACAAGAGGCACATTTAGACTGTGTTATTTTGGTTTTCCCACAACCACATTCTAGGAAATTCAGATATGTGTTCAGATTACGGCTTAATTTTTCCTTCATCAGATGCATTTATTACTACTTCACACTTATGATGGAATGAGGGCATTATTGGCATTATCCCCTATATCAATCCGTACCCAGTCTGAAGTCTGAAACTCCATTCCGAAGCTAAACATTGAAAATCTCTGTATCCCTCAAGGCAGTGACTCTTAAAGTGTGGACCACTTGAATCAGAATCATCTGAGGCTGCCTGATAAAGACACAGATTTTTGATCTCTGGCTTAATCCTTTGAAATCAGAACACCAGATATGGATTCTGATAATCTGCATTTTTTGCATACTCCCCAGTTGATTTTTGTGAACCTTAAGTTAGGAAGTTACTATCCTAAGGAGCCAGGGAATGTTCTCCTCTCCAGCAGTAACATCTGTGAAATAGACTCCTTCCCTTTTTGCTTTGGCCTTCAAGAGACTTAGTGTTAAAATTAATTTTCAACTACCATATTGATTAACAACGATCATATTTTATAAAAATCCAAGACTTTTCATTACTTTAAGTTGAGACATTATTATTTTATTTATCACTAAGAAAAAAAATGCTGCCACCTATTCAATGACACACTATCAAGTGCAAGATGCATCCTGGTTTCAGAAATTTAAAATGTGAAATATGTGCATTTTAGAATTGATGAAATATGATCTACAGACTGTTATCACCTGCATTTTTGTATTCTATTTCCTTCTCCATTTCCCAACTCCTGATCCTGGTTTTTAATTTTACATTTTTATTTTACCATTCTTGGAATGAGATGGAGTATTAAAAATAATATTGTGGAATTTTTGCACTAGAAAGAGGTAGGGATGCAGAAAAAGAAGAGGAAACAAACTCTTCTGGGAAAGGATTGCTGTGATGGTTAGGCTCATGTGTCAAGTGTAAGGCAGCCTGCCTTACTGAATTTGGACTTGTGTGTCCCCACAGCCATGTGAGACAATTTTACAAAATCTCATAATATTTTCATATATCTCTTGTTGGTTCTATTTCCCTAAAGAACCCAGACTAATACAATTGTCAAAACGAAAAGGTTTTGAGAACTGAATGCAGGTTTGCTGGAAGCTCTGTGTGTGTTTGTGTATGGGTGGCAGGATACTTTTAGGCAGGGGGAAGAGCAAATGTAAAGACAGAAGTGCATGAAACGCACAGCCTGGTCTACATTGGGTTTGTAAATCAGAATGCTTGAGTTCCAGTGTCTTCCTTGACACTTACTAGTTGAATGACATTGGGGCAACCTATTTTAAACCTTTTTGGGCCTCTGTTTACTTATTTACAAAATAGAAGTAATAATAGCACCTCCTTCAAAGGGTTATAAGGATTAAATATAAGAATACAAATGGAATGCAAAATTATAGTTGTTATTGTTGCTATTATTATTAAAATTCTTAGGGTGAACAGTCTAGCGGAAATGGAATAGGAAGTGGAAGATGGTGAAGCTGGAATTGTGACTGGGAATCAGATTTTGATGGTTTTATATCCTGAAGAAGATTCACCCTATAGATAATATGGAATCACCGGAAGGTAGTGACTGGTCCAATTGCATTTTAGATCAATTTCTCTGGTGTCAGTTTGGACAGTAGATTTGAAGGGAAGGACCATGGGGGAAGGAAGACTACTTAGGAATCTCTGGCAATAGTTCAGGTGAGAGATAATAAGGGCAGTCACATAGGGATAGAGGTAAGGAAAGACTTCTTGGATAGATTCAAAAGCTATTTAAGGTAAAGTGGTGGCTAATTTGACATAATGAGTGAGTGAGAGGAAGAAATAATGGATGTTCTCCATATTTTTGTACATGCATAAAGAATTATTTTTAGAAATATATGTATATTTTAGAGATTCACAACAGCCATTGCCCTTAAAAAAATTCAAATTCAAATGGAAAACTTTAGAAGTTTGAATAATAGAACATATCATTGGTTTTTTTAGATACCACTAAATAAAAAGATAATATCAGGGAGAAGAAATGGCATGGATAGTAGGTTAGTATTATCAGGAATAGATGAAGATAATTAGGAAAAGAAAAGATATTCATTACAGAGTTCATACCTGCTTTTTGGCATCTGGTCTAGTAGGAATTTCACACACAAATATTTTATGAATAGCAATAGTGACTGCATTTCTTTGAAATATATATACATAAATATTTGTATTAGACATTGTTTTATGATTCAGCTAGGGGTTGTCTTGGAACTGGAAGTAGAAAATATGTGCTCAACTATTGGCATTGGCCATTTGAAATTTCTGTGATCTTCAGCAAATTATCTAATTTTGCTGGTCCAGTTTCATCATCGGTAAAACTGGGGAAAATGTTACCTATTTTGAAGGACTTCTATGAAAGTATTTTGAAAATTGTAAATTCTGAACGTTAGGAATCCAGAAGGCTTTCCAGAGGAAGACATATTTAAGTCGAAATTAAAGAAAATGTGTAGGAGTTAGCCAGAAGAAGAGGGATGACAAAGAGAAACGTGTAAAGGTTAGGAGGCTAGAGAAAACCTGGCTTCTTAAGGGATGGTAAGTACTTGCACATGACTGGTGTGTGTGTGTGTGTGCACGCGCGCGTCCATGTGTGAACGTCTCGGGAGTGGGAGTGGGGAAGTAGCAAGAGGCAAGTCTGAAGAAGTAAACAGGAGCCAGATCATGAAGGAGCTTAAAGGTGACATCGAAGAGCTTGGTCATTTGTGTCTTTCTGTAAAGTTAGGAAGAAACTGTTGAAGAGTTTTAGGCAAGGAACCAACACCATCAATTGTGTTCAAGAAAATGCATTCTTGGAGGGGTAGCAGAAGGCAGGCAGGCAGGCACAGAGACAGCTGACTGTCACAATAATCTAAAAGAGATTCTGTCTCAGTGAAGTAGTTATGGGAACAGATGGAAGAATCAAGCAGGACATCATCCTGAAGTACAATCATATTAGGATACTTTTGATTGCCTAAACGTGGACAAGATACAGAATGAATTAGAATATGGAGCATGAGAGAAAATGTCTATGGGCATAGAAGAGAGGAAGGGACTAAATGTGCCAGGCATTATACTCTGTGTTTTATATCAGTTACCTCATTTAATTTTCACAGTAATTTTGCAAAGTACTTATCGCCTTCATTACAAATGAGAACTTCTCCCTAGTCTATAGGCATTTGATTAGGAAATCTGGGAATGCTGCAAAAGCTTTCAGTAGATTTGGATATTTTTAAAGTTGAAAAAGATGATTCAAGTAAACACAAATAAAACATAAATACAACCTATAAAATCACACTAATCCAAAAAGAATTGAAGATGTGAATACTAAATAGTTATGGGAGTAAAAAAGTAAAATATTGGACATGGTTGGCCTGAATGGCAAGACTTCATTAAAATCTTTATGGATGAAAGGAAGATTGGAAAAGAAAGGGGCTTGATTTGATATACGACTGTAAAAGAAATAACATGTGACGTGGATGGGTGGCAGGGAACATAGCTCAGTATATGTATGGAACGACACATATGCTTGGCAAAGGGAAAACACACAAACTTAGTAGGGTATTATAATTTCAGGAAAGAAAGTGCAGAATCACATAGTGAGGAACCAACCTTAAATAATGGCTTACTTTGTAACAGAAACTATGCATTGATTTTAGATGATTGTGTTATTTCCACATTTGAGATGGTTTAGTTCTATATAGATTGAATTTTGATTTGAGATTTGATATCATGAAGTGAAACACAATATTGTAGGAGCATGGAAGCATAAAAGCCTTTGGATTTGGTTCAGCTAGAATAAGGTATTACATCCTACACTTTTTTGGTTCATCATATGCTCACTATAATATTTAAAAGAGAATTATCTAGAGAGAAAAGTAATATGAACTGAGTCTTGATAGCTAGAATTTGAGGGATGTGTACATAATAATAATATTACCAGAAATTAATGAAGTTATTTCTGACATATGAATCCTGACAAATAGAGCTCACTTTTACAAGGTTAGACTGTCACATGCTCAACTGTGATTCTGAAATGAATGTGTTTGTGTGTGTACATATCACACTGTGATACAGGAGCCTGATAATTAGAAAACAATAGCTGCAATATGCCTGGCATGATGAACAACTTTTTTTGGCTAAACTAATCACTGCCAAATATAATGAAAATAATCTTAATTTGACTTTATAAATGACTCTTTAGACCTCTCTAAAGATTTTTAAAGTTACATTTAGATTGCAATTTTATAAACTATGAAGATTATGTTTGACGGCTTTTATGCTTTGGGACCTAGAAATAATATGAAGCAACTGAAATACATATTGAGATCTTAAAAGAATTCTGAATACTACCTAAATTTTGATCTATGACCATTTTTATGAGAAGATATCCATTCTCTCTGGAGGAGACTTTGAGTATCACTCTATTAGGGTAGCACTATCTAATTGAAAAACATTTTTCTCCTTAAAAAGAACAAGGATTGGGAAATTAGTTACAATTTCCAGCCAGGGATTTAAAGGCCAATTCCAAGACACTTCAACAGGTTGAGTTAACACAGCAGATAAGTTCTCCTCTATAACTTTTGTACTGACATATTTCTTGATAGAACTAGCCCCATCTGTAAAGTAGGTAACTTTTTTTTAATCTGAGCAAAAGCATGATTGCATTTTTTAAAAGTACCCTGTCTATGGAAAACCAATTTAGTTCCATTAATGAAAAGGAAGCACAATGTGATTGAGAATGTAATACGGAATTATAGTTCATTAATTCTTCAAGTATGTAATTTTCCAGGCTCCTGCTCCTCCATTGGTTTCTGCACACCCCCATAGGTCCCACTAAATGTGAGCCAAAGGAAATTTAATTGTGTTGTTATATCATGTGTGGCGATGGTGGTACTCCACAATTAGGTAGAAACGTTGTGAAAGGGATTTTTCCAGTGACTGCTTCACTATGAAGCCCTATTAACATTTCTTTGTTGCCAAAAATTGATCAATCACAGACCCACAGACAACTGTGACTGTCACAGCCTCCTATTATGTGGCCAATACCATCAAACGAGATGACACTTGTAACAATTGAAGCTGATAATTCAGAACACTTAATAAGCATGATGAATTGGATGTATTTTTCAATCTTTTTAAAAAAAACTTCTATGCAATGTATTTTCCAATTGGTATCAATGCCATGAAGGATATCAATGCCCATTAAAATTTAAGCTAAAATTATTTTAATCTACTTGATAGAATATGATTACAATTTTGGGTACTAGCTCTGAGAATTACACCTTGATTTTCTGCCTTTTATATGGATTAGCTCTTCAAAAATATAATGCTTTGTTTTTTTCCCTGCCAACTTATCCTTGGAAACTACATTACTTCAGTTTCCCACATCTCAGACTTGGGACACAATTATTATCAGTAGTCCAGAAATGTTGTATCAATTAGCAAATGCTAGTCTACATGTTCTAAAAAAATTGGACAGAAGTGCATTTGTCCAAATAAAATTTAGCAAAATATTGTACTGCACCACTTTCTTATCTTGTAAAGACTGCTGCTATTCTCAATCCAGCTGCAGAAGCTGCACTGAGAACCCTGCTGGGGTTCTTCCATAAGGAATCAAGGTCAGAACAACCCTATTGTGCTTTATTAACACAATAAGTAAAATATTTCTCTGAATACATAAGTGTGTGCTGGAAGCATAGCACACTCTTTATATATTCAGAGAAAAAAAGCCAGGTAGGATCGTGTAAAGTAGTATTCTGAAAACAGCTGTGTGAACAAAAGCCACCTTAACAGACAGAGGAAAATCTACCATGGAGGTCAACCTTATAATAGCCCTTACAAGCATTTCCTCTCTTTAGATGCTGAAGTATAAATAGGAGTAATCTTTATAAGGAATCTCAGCCCTACATTCTCCCTTCTTTATATATTTTTGTGCATAATGGTGCCTCCCTGGCTTAGCAGAATATGAATGGATCTGTTACCCAGAGCACATAATTCAGGCACAAGCTAGCAATTAGTTTGTACTTCGGATCAGCAATGATTTAAGTTGAAAGGCTAAATGGGCAAAGTTGAGAATGCTTATTGAAAACCCGATGAAGTAATTATTTGGTTGTTCACTGGTTTATTGTCCATTTCCTTCTTCTTTCTAATGTAAAGCTCTGTAAGGGAAAATATTTTTATCTTGTTCATCACAGTATCACCATTCCTGCTATATGGTACGCATTCAATAAATATTTAGCAGAAGAATAAATTAGTTTTACGCACAATGTTGATATTCTCATATTTGGAAAATATTTTAATTGAAATATCAAACTGAATGTTGAAGCATTTCAGCATAACACATGCAACATGTAAGTCGTTATTCTCAGCCTTAGACAGATCTTCTCTTGGGGCACCAAGACTATAAGACAAATAATTGCACAAAATGCCATTGTATAATCACACAAAAAGTGAGATTATACAATGGCATTTCTCCTGACCGAGGACTAAAACAGCTTCTAAGTTCTAAATTTATTTTAGTAGGAATTTATGGCTTAATCTTAACAAGAATTTCCTACTCATGGTATATAGATTATAGTTACCACATACATAAAAAAAAAGAAAAAAGAAAGAAAGCAAGAAAGAAAGAAAGAGAGAGAGAGAGAAAGAAAGAGAGAGAGAGAAAGAGAGAGAGGGGGAAAGAGAGAGGGAAAGAGGGAGGGAGGGAGTGATGGAGGAAGGAAATGAGGAATACAGAGAGACCATTAAAAAAGCAATATGGATTTTTTTATATTATTATAAAACAAAAAGGAAATAACTCTGCCTGGGTTATGAAGGTCATTTCTAATTTTCTTCCTCTTATGAAATAAATTCATTATTCCATAGTCTAACATTAAATATTTTATTTACACATAATACTTTTAATACTAAATGATTCATATGTTTGTTAATTTTTAGTAATAATTATGAAAGAGGCAATTTTCTTAAGAAATATGATAAGTACAAAGCCTGGCCAATTAGGTAATACACTAGATTTTGTTTTAGCAAATATAAAAAAGATTTAATATTCTACAATTTTAAGAAAATTTCTGGGCAAGTGTATTTTGATATTGTTTGTTTTTGAGTCTGTTTGTACTTATGTAAGTGAGAGAGTTCAATAGTCATATATAGGTGATGGGAGATTTACAGTTTAGATGGCAGAGTGAACATCAGTACAGAATCTCCCTCTTCCAAAACTGAACAAAATAAACTATATCTAATTAAAACTAACAACAACAACAAGAACAAAACATCACCACCAATTAAACAAGCAAAGTGGCACAGTTCAATTTCTTTACCCAAAGAAACTTAAATGTCTGCAGCTAACTGGAACCACATGACATGGTCAAATTCCTTGTCACACCCCAGTTCCAGGAAGCTATGTTGGAAAATAGACCAGATTCTGAGATTTCTCAGTGAAACTCTCAGATAGGGCAAGACAAAAACTGAGTATTCTCTTCTGTCTAGGGAATGGAGAAGGCAGTAGCTGGGAAGAAATGTGCCAAACAAGGCTGACACTTGAAGAAGAGTGAAGGTGACAGAATGATACACCAAGTCAAGGGGCTGACCCAAAACCTGAGGGTGAATTTCTTACTAAATAAAGAATTATTTAGTACGGCCCTCAAAGTTGAGGAATGTCTGTGAAATATGAGTTTAGTTTTTACTCTGTGTAGTTTAATAATTAAACTGCTCTTTCTTACAGTATTAAATCAATGGGGTCAGTTGCTTTACAAAACATATTTGGAACCAGATGACAAGACTTTGATTTCTGGTTCTGTCTCTTTCTGGATGTGAAAAACCAGAACAAAACAAAACAAACAAACAAAACCCCCACCACCACCTTTAAGCCTCAATTTCCTCACCTCTAAAATGGAGTATATTTGTTGTACATATCTCAATGGCTTTCTGAAAGCATCAGATGACATAATGTATGCCAAGGTCTGTGAAATTCTTAGGCCACATTCAAATATTTGTAACAGCATCAGCATTTTCATTTATAAAGGATTACTTGAACTAGCCAGAAGGGTTTTTGGAACCTAAAAATAGATTCTTGGGATGGGAAAAAATGGTTTTTAAAACTTGCTATGGGGAAGCGGGTGTGGCTCAATCGATAGAGCTCTCGTTTACCATATGGGAGGCCCCGGGTTCGCTTCCTTGTGAGGGCAGGCCGGCCCGTGCGGTGCGGTGGGCTCATGCAGCAAGACCTCACAGCAAGGGGGAGATAAACAGACACAGAAAAAACACAGCAAATGGACACAGCAAACACAAGCAGCAATGGGGGGATAAATAAATAAATAAATAAATCTTAAAAAATAAAAAATAAAACTTGTTATGATGGCATATGTTTAGAGATTAAGTCTCTTCAGAAGTCAGTCTTAGTGGTCTTTGAACTTACTTCATTTTAAGATTAATTCTTACTTAGAGACTCCTACTTGGTCATAACCTTCTAAAAATGCATAATTTCATTTTACTATTATGGGTTCATCAGGGTAGAAAACAGTTAAGTGAAAAAATAAAAAGAAACAAACAAACAAAAAAAAAACAGAAAAAAATAAAAAAAGAAATAATAATAATAAAAAAGAAAACAGCTAAGTGGAAGGTCCACACTGATTTAAGGAAAATAAGAGGTGTCTGTTGGAATTGAGTTGGCAGTGAAGAGCAGCCAGCTGTCCTCACACCCTCTCTTCACAGAGGTGATGGCTCATGAGGGACCACAGCAAAGCACCACCGAATGGCAGAAAGTACTCTCAGGGTACAGAGGAAGGACAGGTGCCATTCCATGGACTTCTAATGCTCTCTTTCCCATCTTTGTCTCCTCATCTAACATGGACTTGTCCCTCAGAATAATGTGGTGTCTGGTGTATCTTCCAAAGTTCCACAGAAACTGGTTCATCTCAAGAATACAAGATAGAGTTAACCTCCTGAATTGCCTTCTAATATTCACAAGACATCCCACACTCAATTTTTAATACTTGTGCAATAAGATATAGATAGTATATATAATTCAATCTATATAAAATCTATCTGGTGTCAATTTTCAATACAATAGTGATCCCAATGCATAAATTTATGCCTCGGATGTATATTATTCCCTAGAAATCACATAAAACCCAATTCACTTTTTTTTGCCAATTTGCTTTTAAGCCATAAGAAATTTACTTCCTTAGAAAAATTTTATTGTTCTAAGTCTTTTAATATTTTTAAAATATAAATTCTTAGCTAGACATATTCATACACTAATATAGGCAACACAAAAATCAGAAGACTTGGGTTTGCTGGATTTCTGGCAATTGGCTTTAAGTTCCAAAAATCACCATAAGGAAGCCTCAGGGTATTTTATTGTTTGGGAGCTATATATTGCAGCTCATATCCTATAACAAATGCCTATTTCTGTGATGTTAGAAGTAGACAGTGCTTGAGTTTGAATTTTAAACTATTTTAATACTTTTTATGTCAGTATAAAAAATAATATGATTTAAAAAATGTCTGTAAAAGTAGCTCATTTACATGTTAATATCATGTTTCTAAACAGAATTAAATATCTGCATGGAACATATTTACATTTCACCTTCCCAAGTATTTAGTCAATTATATAAGTGATTCTATTTACATTTTAGGTGATTCCATATGTGTGTAATTTTAGTTCTCCCAGTGAATAAATAAAACTTTCTAGTAGTTCAAGTCTAAAGTCTATACTTAAAGTCATGAGTTTTTACCTACCAATGTGCAAGAATGGAAAACTATTCTGGTATACATAGGTTTTAATTACAGGAACAATACTTAGATCTCTTCATCTTACAGACACTTAATTTAAAAGAAAAAAGGCAAATTATATTGTCCACTTGATAAACTGAAGGTCAGAATAAACTAAAAAAAAGGGTTTTAACTGGAGTCTTAACTGAAAAGGTGTCTGTTCCTTAAGGATCATATTGTAAAACACTCTTTTAAATAAGTGGAACAGTTTCCTTGCAGTTCTTAAATATTCACAATCAACCCATGGATACAAAGAGACTTTCTAGTAGAGAAAGAAGTATTAGCTATAAGGTTACAGTTAAAACTTTAAAAAATTATGTGTAAGACAATTAATTGGCTCCTTTTAACTACTTTTCTTTTTATATATTAATTGAGAGAATAAAACATATATTCTTGAAAAAAAAAATCAGAGTTTTTTTTTGAAGAGAAAGCTAGGATTCCTAAATGCCTTGGAGCCATTTTCCTCCTGAGGGATTACAACAATGCAATAAAAGTCAATTGAAAATTATTGAAAATAGGACATTAGCTCAAACATAGAATAGGCATTTTTGAGAAGGGGTGTGGAGAAAGAACTACAAAACAATTTTGCCCTCCCATTTTTCCAAATCTTTGCGGAGCTGATTCCTCCTTTTCATTTAGATCTAAAAGAAGTGAGAAACAAGGTCATCAATAAGAGGCGATGGGCAAATGTCAGGAGCTGTTAGAAGTTGGAGGAGGTAGAAATGGGCATGGAATAATTATTTTGGAGAGTGGGAGAGGAGCATTCTGAAAAATGGTAGCTTTACATTCCATTTTGAAATTTGTGTTCATGAATTTAAAGAGCGGTCCATCAGTGCTGTTGTGTGTTATTCTCTAGCCACAGTTACTGCTCAGGAACAGAGTGGAGGCAGCCAAGAGCTGTATTTGACAGGGGATTGGGTTATACCAGCTAATACAATGTTAGGACAAAAGCAAGAGAATTAAGTGTATTCATAAAAGAGTGTTTAGATTGATTACCTGGATTCAGGGTGGGTATTAGAAAGTGTTTAGATAAAAGGATTAACATTCCCAATAAAGTCAAACAATTAATGGAGTGAAAGTACTAGAGTATGTGATATGGAAGGACAGGATGTGGCCAAAGAGCAGGATGCCTGAAAGTGAGATTTTAGGAATGGTGTACGTAGAGGTGAGGACAAAGTCAAAGTTAAGGTCATAAGAGTGGGTGGCTGAGGTAGGATGGATATGAGAAGGTCAAACAACTGAAAAAGCCAGGCTATTGACTGGGTCATCCATATGCTTAGTGAAAAAGCCATAAGGGGTATAGTAGAAGAACACAGTTAGTCAGATGTAGAAATGTGCACTGAATGAAAAGGAGTGAACATCAAGAAAGGGTGAAGGTTTGTATAGTCTGATGGCAAAAAATTCAAAGCTTAAACTCCAGAAGCAGAGTTGGATATCACCATCCCCAAATCCTCAAAATAGAGGAACAAACAAACATAAGGGGGGAATGCAACTATAGACTAAAGTAGACTTACTATTATTCTAGTAATGGAATAACTTGTAATATTGATATAAAGGTAGTGGTCACCAGAGGTTCTGAGGGGAGGGAGAGGGAACAATAGGTGTAACATGGGGCATTTTTGAGACATTGGAATCATTCTGCATGATTTTACAATGACGGATACCAGCCATTACATTTGTCAAGACCTAAAAATTGTGCAGTGCAAACTGTAAAACATAATGTAAACTATAGACCACGGTTAGAAGCAATGCTTCAATACGTATTCATCAATTGTAACCAATGTATCACACTAATGAAAGATGTCATTAATGGGGGAAAGTGTGGGAGGGGGAGGGGTGGGGTATTTGGGAATCTCCTATATTTTCAATGTAATATTTATGTACTCTAAAGCTCCTTTTAAAATTAAAGGTAAAAATTGTTTTAAAAAGTCTTCCCTAACCACTAATGCTCACTCTCTACCATATTAGTCTATTTTATTTCCTTTATTGTACTCCACACAACATGATATTATTTATTTGTATGTATCTTGTCTGGATGCCCAACAGAATGTAAGCTCCATGAGGGCAGGGAAGGTGGTACTTAGAATAATGTCTAGCATAATATAATATTTGCTGAAACTGTTTATTAGGTATTTTATCATATATCATGAACTGCCCTAATTATTAATGGGAAAACAAAGACTTATGAGATTATTACCTCTCTTTATGGAACTTTCATTATACAGGGGAGCTTAACTTTCAAAGAGACCACACAACACTAGGAAATATATGAATATGGCAAAGTACTAGAAGTATTCAAAGGTAAAGTAATGCAGTACCCCATCTTAGCTCATGTTCCTCATTTAGGGATGATTTCCCCACCCATCCTGCATCTAGGTCAGAGCCCCTGTTACATCTTTCCATAGCACCTTCAACACTTACCATAATGGTTGTTAACTAATTTAATTATACAATTGACTTCTTTTAAATTCACATACCATACAGTCCCTCCAAAGTGTACAATCAACGGCTTCCAGTACAATCACAGAGTGTGCATTCATCACCCTAATCAATTTTAGAACATTTTCATTGCCTCAAGAAAAAACCCATATTCCTTATATTCCCCTATTATTGACACTTAGCATTAATAAGGCACCTTTGTTAGAACTGATGAAAGAATATTAAAATATCACTGTTAACTCTATTCCATAGTTTGCATTAGGGTATTTCCCCCTATATGCCACCCTATTATTAACACCTTGTAATAATGACATACATTTGTTCTAGTTTATGTAAGAACATTCTTATATTTACGTCTATACAATTGGCTTTTAAATGTATGTTCCCCCTCTTAAAATGTAAACTCTGAGAGGAGAGGAAGCATCTGCCTTATTTAAAACCACTGTAACCCCAGCATCTAGTCACAGATGACTACATCTGGGTGGTTAGAGAGAACTTGCAATGACACAGCAGTGTGCAAGAAACGCCATGTAAATGACAGGGATTTCCTTAAGCTGAGTTGACAAAACAATCGTGCAATTATCATCTGATTTATGACATGACGCTCTTTCAGCCAACAAATCTGTTATAGTTTATGATCAGCTCCTTCAGCTTCATATGGCAAGTAGGGGGTTAATTGGCCTTCTTGTATTTTGTGTCTGGGCCTCATTTATATAGCTGTTTTGTTTGGGAAAGGTTAGGGGAAGAGATTATTCACATTGAATTGATTCCATTCCTAGCCAAAAAAAATCTCATTTTAAAAATTCATTTCTTCATGGTTCCTTTGCTAATGATCTCTGTGGTTGACTTGTTTCCTGATTTCTTTTTTCTCTGCCTTACTGAAAAGCCAAGTAGAGATAAATCCTGTGGACAATTGCTGTGACTTCAGTTACCAGGTAGTTAGGTGAAGGCAGATGACACAGTGGATCATATTAACAAGGCAGCCAGAATCCATTAGCTCTCTGGTAAATTTCCCAGCACAATGTAGACAGTGGATATATCCACTATGGGGGTTAGTCCTCTCAGTGTTACTGCTTTTGTAAAAGAATAATTTCTGTGATCATCATATTTGACTTTCTAATGACTATTATTATGTTCTTTGGTACAGCTTGATGGGCTTCTATGGCTTTGTCTGCCCAAACATTCTCGAAATCATGCACAATTTTATTTGCTTATGCAATATTCCTTTTCAGTAAAACATACCTACAGAGTTCAAAATATTCCTGCCATTCTCATACACAGTTGGTGAGAGTATGATTTGGGTACATACTTTCTGGAGGATTTGGTAGCACCTACCAAATTTTAAAATGTGCATACAATTTGACTCAGCAATTTTACTTTCAGGATACAGTCCTACAGAGATGATTTCACATTTATACAAAAATGTATATATGAGTATGTTCAATGCAACCATTTGAAATAGCAAAACAATAGAAAACAATCTAAATGGCTGTTAATATGAGAAGAGTTCAATAAATTATGAAACATTTACACAACAGAATGCTAGGCATTCTTAAGAATGAGAGAGAAATAAACGTACTGAGTGAAAGACTTCCAATTTGTAGTAAGTAGAAACAGCAAGACATAGAATAATATGTACAATATTAACCCATTTGCACATCATGTGAATCTGTGTGTTTCATGTTTAGATGCAAACATCGAACAAGATCTATCAGTATACACACTAATGCAGGGTTTTTAAATCTTGGGTCAAATAATTTTTTTATCAGGGGAGATGTCTTATGCACTGTAGGAACAACAACGTACTTGGCCTTTAGCCAATAAATGCCAATAGTAACCCCCTCCCTTAGTTATGATAACAAAAACTGTCTCCAGACATTGCCATATATTCAGATATTCCTCGGGGAACAATATCACCTCTTACTGAGAACTGCTTTAGTAAGTAGAATAAAACTGGGGAGCAGGTAATGGACTTTGAGGAGTGTGTGTGTGTGTGTGCGTGTACATATGTGTATGTATTTATTCATACATGCATATATACACACAAATATCGCAAGGTTCTGCTTTCTTAAAACAAACACTTCTTTGATTACTTTGGTAATTTTTTAAATAAAATTAATTATCATTCTCATGGGTTCTGCTTAAACAGAGTAGCATTATTTGTCTACCTATCTAGTTGTCAAATTTCTCCCACATTTCTGTGAACAGATTTAAAATAATTATATAGTATTTACCAAATCATTACTATGATAAGAAATCCTGCCCTATTAAGATGTCCTGGAAGTGTCTTAAGGCAACTTCATCTTCCATAAAATAGGGATAACAAAAATATTTGATAGGGTCGCTATGCCAAGTACTATGGTAGACACATTGTGGTAGCTACTTTTCCCTGTTTTGTTTTACAGCATATTAGCATCTAAATTACTAAGAAATAAGGGAAATTCTTCTGGATGGGGATTAGAAGAATCTCTATGAGGGCAAGCATGTTGCCCAATTTCTTTTCTCTGCTATATTCCCAGTACCTAGAACAGTACCCTGTAAGTCAACAAAGTAGGTGTTCAATATATATGTGATAAATGCCTAAATGCATAAAGACCTCACACAATGCAAAGTAGCTATATATCATCTAAAACACCAGCTGATGTTTCAATATTTCAAGTATAAAGTTATATACATAGTTTATCCCTAATCAGCATGAAATGAGACTAAAAATAATCATGATTATTACTGATGAACAATAGCTGCTTAAAATAACTATGAAGTTTAATCATCATCTAAATCCATTAAATGCATACTACACTACAAAATGGTCTTCACATGTATTATTTTATGTGTATTTCCATAGCTTGTTAAAGGGAATGATTTGTGATGGTGTCTCTTTTCATGTCTAAGGATGCAGGGTGGTACAACTGTAAGAATTAAAGAGGTGAAAAGGACTATTAAAGTCATATAGTCTATCCCTATGTTTCAAGTATCTATATTTGATTTTTTTTGTTGATTTTTTTTTTTTTTTTTTGATATTTGACTTTATGCTTAAATAATTCCAAAGTAGTAAAGAGCTGTTTTTATTTTTAAACTCCAGAGTTCCCAAAATCTACGTAGTGGAAAGAAAGCTCAGACCAAACAAAAAAAAAAAGTCTTCCCTGGGTCTGGGTTTTCTTGTCTTCCACATACCACACAAATGAGCTTCCTTGATGGGCACCAGGTCTACCTTGAATTAGGAAAACATCCAGACATAAAACGATAAGCACTTTTTACGATTTGGTCTAAATTTTGAATCCCTGTGTTTGATGGCTTGACCTAGATGGAGTGGAGAGGAAAACCGCTGGGCCTTTGTGGTGGTAACTGATAATGCACCGTGGCTGAGTTAGCTTCATGAAGCCGAAGCCTGCGTCTCTGATCTGGGGCATCCTGAGGCATAGGGAACACTCCTGTGCCATGCTCTAGAAACTATGGGTGATCTGTTGATACAATTGTTGATACAACTGTTGTCTCTCTTCTGACTTGCATCTAGGGGCCCCTCAAGCTGTCAAGATGAACTCCTAGCCCTCTTAGTGGACACTGTGGAGTGTGCCTTACCTCAAGGATCTCTCTTCTACAACCACAGGACACAAGAGGTGGAAATGAAAGTAGTTGGTGTGTTTGATCTGGCAGCATGCATCTCTGTGTTTCCTGCCATTAGGCAAAACCCAAAGAAAAAGAATCTAAGGTAGGTGGAAGCATGAGTGATCACCATCATTTACATGCTCTCTTTAAGTTACTTTTAATAAGAAAAGTTGACATTCCAGAGCACACGCTGTGTGCCAGGCACTGTGCTAAGTGTTTTCCATAAAGTGGCTTGTTTAATGCTCACAGCCACTGTAAGGGGTACTAACATTAACCCCTTTCCACAGAGGAGAAGACTGAGATTTAGAGAGGTGCAGTCACTTGCCCAGTACCACACTGTAAGTGTGATCCTGCAAGTGGCAGAGCTGGGACAGGGAACTCCAGCATCCTGAGTCCAAAGCTCTCACATTTGACCATGTTTTGCTGTTCTTCCATATAATTTGGACACTCATCTAACTTTACCTTAGTTTATCCTCATTTCTCCCATTTAGCCCAGGGCCCAAAGGACTGCTGGACACCAAAATAATCCTTTTATGCATTTAAATTCAAAGAGAAGGGTGACAAGGTGTGCTTTAGAGAGTCCTTCCAAGCACAGAGAGGCACGAATTTTAAGCAATGCTTGTTAAAAATACACCCTCTAAAGCTGCTCTTAAGAAGTGTTCTTGATTTTGGTTGTCACAACAGAGGCAAACCAAAATTTCTTCCTCAGAATACCTGTTTAAATTCTCCTCCCAGAAACTTGGCACATAATCCATTCTTCTGCTGGAAACTGCCTGCTTGCTCCAGCCCAATAAACACATACCTCTGCCCATTCTCTGTTAGTGGAATGGCTGCTGCACAGTTTCAGTCTCACTTTGTTCATATACTTGTTCTATCTGAGAAAATACTCCTGTCTCCCCCTCTTCACACGCCCTTCGTTGAGTCACATTAATGCCAACCCAACTCATAACTCATAGTTCAGAATGTACTCACCCCGATCCAATCTATAAGTAAGAACTGATTTATTCCTTTTTGCATATGTCCGTAGCCACATTCTTCAGAATCATGGGAGAGATATTTTCAGTCAGTCATTAATTAGAGTTACAGTTGCTTCCCTTGTCAACTAAGAACACCTGCTTTCTTCCAACAAAAGCCTCCCTTTTGTTAGAGCCAATACTGCCCATTAGAAAAGATGACACCGCTGCATTTTCAAGTCCCGGTGAATGACACAAGTATGCATTTTCCATAATGCAGTCCAGGCTCATCACTTAAGAAATAGAGGAAAGACAGATTATATCTTCCTTAAGGTAATAAATGATTACCCTTTTCAACAGAATTTGTTAAAATGGCCTAGTTATGAATTTCATAATAATTACTTCCTATATCTGGATATAACCCAAATTATTTTGTAGCCATAAAAAAAAATCATTCCATAAATGATGTCTGCACTGAGTGCCATAAGCATTGCACCAAGCACCATACGAGATTAAGATAATGTTATTGTGCTTCTGAACTAATAACAATACAAGGTAATTTGGGGAAAGGGAAGTAAAATTGGTACAAACAGGAGTTCAGAGGAAGATGAGAATATTGCTGGTTGGACAAATCAAGTAAAGTTTCACAGAACAGTGGTATCTGCATAGTAAAGTGGATAAGGAGTTACAAGGGCACATCTGGGGCCAGGCATAACTATCCAAATTAGGATTCTACTATACATCCATGGTGTGACCTTGGGCATGTTATTTAACCTCTCTTAGCACTGGTTTCTGAAACAGCCATGGAAAGAATTAAATCCATCTCAGAAGGTTTTGTTTAGTAATAATGTAATTTGATAAATGTGAAGCAATTTGCATATTTGGTAAGTTTTTAATAATGATCAGCTGATATGTCAGGAAATTTTAAAAGGCAGTTCAAAATAATAATTGACTGGTGTTGTTTCTGCATAATAAAGAGTGGCAAGCAATATAACAGAGGAGAAGGTGTTGGTTTAAGAAAATACCTTGACGGCCTCTTTGGGTATGAAAGGTGATGCTTGTTCTTCCTTCTCCCAGAGCACAGTGGAGCAGAAAGAAAGAGAGACACTAACAGAGAGAGAGAGAGTCTAAAGGTTTGAAATTGAGAGCTACAAAGAGAGAACAGGGTCTCAGGAAAAGAGGGAGTGACTAGAGAGAATGGAAATATGCCAGGACTTTAAGGTGGAAGACACCCCAGCTGAGAAGAATTGCTCTGTGCACGTATGGATCTGTGGGGCCTGAGGCCTGTATAATTTCGAGGGCCCCATCAGGAAAAAGAGATTACCAAAATATATTACTATTGCAAATTGTACAAAAATATTTGGCCAGATGAAAACATTGTTAGGGCTCCTCCCAAAGCCTTGGGAGAAACCCGTTGGAATGAGGAACGCTGAAGCTTAAACTTCGTCAGCTTAATGGAAAATCTGCCTCTGACTCTATGGCAAGACATAGTTAAAGCATTTTTAGAAGAGTGGAATCTCTTTCATTTTAGCTTTTTTGCCTGTGCTTCGTTACATTAATCCTCCATTATTCTCAAAGAGCTTTGGATAAAATTTGCTACAAACTACTTGTATTGGTGTTGCACTGAGGGGAATGAAGGAAATGAAAGGAGATGAGTGGTATGTCATGCCTAGGCTATTCCAGTATGGAAAAAGGAAAGCATTCGGAATCTAGTAATACAGGGAAGCAGACTGCAGTGTAGTACAAAATGTGCAAAAGGAAACAGAGAGTAGCTCCTTGGGATGTGGGAGCTAAGTTTTGGAGAGGTGTCTGAATTCAACTGAACTCAACTGAAGACTTGAGAGTGGCTGGGCTCCAAGTGAGAGAGAGTACAGAAAAAGAAGAGAGATGGATCAAGTGTGTAATCTCATGGAATGTGCACATTCAGGAGATGAAGAGAAGAAAGAAAAATGCAATCAAAGGCAATCAGACAGAGAGTAATAACTCTAAGAGCTCATTTGTGTATGAGTTGCCATGTGGGGAGAATAGTGTAGTGTTTTATGTATGGGCTTTGGATTTATGCAGTCCTGTGTTTAGCTCCAGGCTCTCAATTTGATAGCTATGTCACCTTGAGTAGTTCACTTAGTTCTTTATCATTTCTTCCAAAAATATGACTCAAAACACCTACATGAGTAAAAACACCCACCACGTGGGGTTCTTGCAATAGGAAAGACTGGAGAAACTGGTCAAGAAATTGGTCAAGGAAAGCAAAAGAAAAGAGTTTCTAGAAAGAATATGATTAATAACGTCAAGTACTACAGAAAAGGCAAGAAATTTGAACACTTTGGGAGTCATGATTAGGAAGTTATAGTTAATTTCCAAGAGAACAATTCTAGTGTAGAGGTTGGGCTAAAATAAATGACTACAGCAAATATAGGGTACATTTTAAAGACAAATTTCTCCCTTCTATTTGCCTTTCAAGAATGTAAGCTCCTTGAATATAAACCTCTGATCTCAGATCATATAGTATGTTTATTAATGATTTCAATAAAATCTAATATAAATATCCCCATTCTGCTCCTACAGAAGCTGATATCAGTTGGTTGATTCTAAACTAATTGATTTTAGATACTTCCTACTAAATCTTGCCTCTCACTCAATGTAGGTTTGAAAATTATTTGTGTAACAGAGAGTCAGTACTTCCTGGTTTGTAATTGAGTTTTATGATTTATGGAAAGATTCCCCTTTCCATAATTCAATGAGTAAAGGTTTTGACATCCCATAATATGTAACTTACTGTTGTTTTTTTTTTAAAGATATATTTATTTTATTTACTTTATCCATTTTAACTCCCCCCACCCCCCGTTTACTGTTTTGTGTCCATTCGCTAGGCAATTCTCTGTGTCTGTTTCCTGCCTTCTCTCCTCATCCTTCTCCTCCTGACTTCACTGGGATTCGATCTCGGGGACCTCCGATATGGGAGAAGGCATTCTGCCACCTGCGTCACCTCAGTTCCTGATTTTTCGACATGTCTCATCTTGGCTCTCCCGTGTCTCTCTCCTGTTATATCATCATCTTGCTGCGTGACTCGGCGGGGCCTGGCATGACCGCGTGTGGGGCCTGGGGGCCTGGTGGCATGCGTGCCTTCTATATTTTCTTTATTTTACTGGGAGGTCCCAGGGGTTGAACCCAGGTCCCTCCATATGGCAGACGGATGCCCAACTATTTGAACCACATCTGCCCCCCTGTAACTTACTCTTGATTCTTGCCACTGGGGACTGTTTATAGGCATTTGTGTTTTAATTAATTTCTTTTTGCTATAAGTGATCAAAAATAGGACCATTGTAATAAAATTAAATGGTCATATTTACCAGTTCCTTAGACTGCTTGATTTTCAGGCAAAAAGAAACACAAACAGTTGCAGTCTACTGATTTTATTTTCTTTGAATTAAATATTTTTAAAGAAAATGATAAGTAGTAAAAATATATTTGGCTTTATACAAAAAAAGACAAAGGTAAGTTAATTTTTGAGACAAGTTGGGCCTTTTAAGATCTAAAAAAAAGCTTGAATGAGATTAATCTATATTTTAAAAGCTGCTCAAGGCAAATGAAAACATCTCGTCTAGAAAGGACAAGAAAGAATTCGACATTAAAAGACTAAGAAGAGCAGATAGTTCCTTTAACTTGTTTTATTAAGGATTTTGATTAAACAAGAGGTCCAAGTTCATTCCTATTCAGCCTTATAATTATCTTCAGATATGAATATTGAGAGAATTGGCAATGGAAACCCTGTCTAACACTTGAGAGCATACTTTTCACACATTTAATCAGCTGTTTGCTTGTCTCCTAGGCCCCACCGGTAGGAGCTTATCATGAAGTCTTTCCCTGTAAATTACAACTGCTGGCATTACAGCTCCAGAATTCATTCTTCTTGGGTGCAATTTCTTCCGGTGAAACCATGCTAGAGAAGATTAGTAGTTAGCAATCACTTAAAAAGTATTGCTATTATTTTTGCCCACCTGTTCTCTCTCTCGTCATTTAGGTAAAATGCTTCCCTGACCCTGTCCATTAGACATCCTGAGGTATAAACACCCAAGTGAAAAGAACTGTACTGTACTTTCTGCATGTCCATACACATATCACATTGTGCTGTGCATGCACAGGAGTTTAATAAATGCTTCATTCAGATAGCTTGGTACCTACATTCCACAAAGTTTGCTGCCATTTCAAAAGCATTTAATCATGAGTAGTGGAAGCCACACATCTGAGCAGAAAGCACATAGATTATTTTCATCTGACAGCCCTGGGCATGTCGCCTTCTTCAACCTACTTTACTGGCCATAAGACCCAGAGCAAATTACTTAGGTATTTCTGAACCTCAGTTGCCTCAACTCATGATAATAACTACTTTGCAGGATTATTGTAGGGACGATGTCTGTTAAATGTCGTAGTGTTTGGTTGATCCCATTGTTGCTGCAGTTTGAATAACTGAATCTTGATTTTGTCTTCCACTGTATGAGCTACCTTTCCCAATCTGTGTCATTTGCAGTTTTGATTGATATTTGACTTGATTCCATACCCATATTCGACTTCTAACTCCATCCTTGTACATCACATTTTAGCTTAAATCTTTAAAAAAATTACCTAGAACAATATATTTTATTCTCACAAAAAACTGTGTGTTCTTAAGGAAGAGACAGATATTAGTTGAATAAAGCTGGGCCACAATGGGTTTGTTGTATCTAAGTCACTGCGGCTTCTTCCCAAAAGCTTACATTACAGAAAGAAATCAAAACTAACCATAGAGGAGAATCCTCTATGACAGGGGTTCTTAACCTTTTTGGATCACGGACCCCTTTGTCAGTCAGGTGAAAACCACACACCCCTTACTATGTCCACACTATACTGTGTCTTATTTAATAAATACATCGCACCCACACCAACATGTCCCGACAACAATAATGTGTTTTTAACTCAAGCTCATGGACCCCTTGTTAAAAGCCCCTGCTCTATGAGAAAGTATAGATTCTATTTAGGAGCATTAGGACTCTGGTGAAGAGAGAAGCAGCCATATCCCCAGTAAATTCCATGAAAAAGTCCATTCATATTGCTATTGTATCTTCCTATGTCCTACCGCATTTTTCTTCTACCACCATGAACTTCACCTTACAGTCGGCAGATTTATTCTTATGAGCAACCAGAGTTCATCATTCTCAGAAGTCATATGCTTAATAAAATCATACTTATGTCTAAAAAAGGGAAAACACATCTACAAACATATGACTTAATAAATATAATTTTAAGTTCACAATTATGGTCATAATTAAAAATTTAAAAATCCATATGACATAAGAAGAATAAACTGAACACCAGATTTGGGTTTTAAGGTGTACATGCTGACCACAGAGAGGACTTGGGCCTGTAGAAGGTTCAGGATCCTTGGGGCGGCATCTCCCAGCTTAAGTATAGGGCAGAAAAAATTCACAAATAAAATACCTACCAGCATAGGAGAAGAAGATGAGACTGTCAGAGTTTGCCTATGTTCTGGGTGAGAATAAAAGGTCTGCTTTTGTACATGGTGTTGAGGTTCAGATTTATACCACCTATGTGGTATACCACCTGTCATAGAAATTAACGTAAGTATTGTTTACAACACACCCAGTACACCTACAGAACCAAATGTAAATTTATCTGTAGGGAACAGTCTTCAGCCTCCACAGATACAGCTGCAATGAAGATAAGGTCAGAAACTAAAAGTACAAAACACATGAGGAAACACTCCATCAGGGGCAAGAGTCAGAAAACATAATGAAAAGCAGATTTAGACTCCCTGGAACCTTAGACAACAAAACAATGTGATAAAGGTTAGAAGAAGTATGTTTAAAATGTATGACACAAAAGAAGGAATCACAACCACAAGAAAAGGCTAAGAACTAAGAAAGGTAAGAATCAAAAGATTTGGAAAAGAGACTACCATAAATTAAAATAATTATTGAAATTTTTTAAAAACATATAAGCTAAACAGAGGATGAGACACAGTTGACAAAATAATTAATAGTCTGGAAGATATTGCAAAGAGCACAGTACTGAGAGTGAAAGAGATAAAGAGAATAGGAAGTTGAAGAAACATGAAACATAGACAGATAAGGGCCAACAAATATCCAAGAAGTCCATGAGAAAAGAATAAAAAGAATGGTAGAGAAGCAATAGTAAATGACTCGATATTTCCCAAAATGGATAAAAATTGACTCCTCAGATTCAGTAATCCAAAGGAACCCCAAGCAGGATAAATACAAATAAATTCATAGTCAGACAAAATGTGTTGAAACCACAATCCCCAAAGAAAAGGGAATCTTAAAGGCAATGATTTCAAAATAGAGTATTTTCAAAGGAATTATAATTGAACTGACAACAGACCTGAACAGAAATCTCAGAGGGCCGAAAAACAATGGAATACTTCTGTGATGGTTAGGCTAATGTGTCAACTTGGCCAGGTAATTGTGCCCAACTGTTTGGTCAAGCAAGCACTAGGCTAATTGTAATACAAAGACATTTATGGACTTTAGTTACCTGTGAGTTTACTGCACAGATAGCTGATTACATCTCCATCAACCAGGAAGACTGCCGTCAGCAATGAGTGATGCTTTATTCAATCAATTGAATACTTTAAAAGGGGAAGTGATTTCAGCATTCAGAGAGAATTTCTCAGCTCGTCTTTGGACAGCCAGCATCTCCCAGAAATTCATCAAGGACCTTCATTAGACTTTCATTGGAGCCCCTGGTTTGCAGCCTGCCTGCAGAACCTGGACTTGTGCATACCCACGGTCACATGAGAGACTCTTATTAAATCTCATGCTATTGACAGATATCTCCTGTTGACTCTGTTTCCCTAAAGAACCCTGACTAATATAACTTCCTTTACGGTGCTTAGAGAAAAACCGAAGAATTATTCACCTGAGAGTGAGAATGGCATAAAGCCCTTTCCAGATCAAGACTGAAAGTTTTCCACTAATTGACCTACTCTAAGGGAGTACTAAAAAGTATGCCCTTCAAGAAGAAAGAAATGAAACAGAAGGAAGGAATGGAATGGAAGAAGCAAAGACAATTTAATTGAGTGTAAGTAAAATGTTTTTCCTGGATATATTTTGAGTTAGAGCACATGAAGGGCCAGAAGCTGAGAGCATCTGAGAGCCATTCATATCTTTACCTCTTTCTAATGTCCCTGGAGGTTACCAAGGCCACACCTCCTCCTTATTATACTTCCGATGAATTAAAGTTCATCAGGTTATCTATGTTAAAAAAATTTTTAGAACTTATGAGTGAGAAAATCATAAAATGTTCCCAGCCAAAGCTAGGGGTTGCCCCAAGGATGAGAAAGATCTTTTCCCCGAGATGCATATTCACACAGACTTACAAATTTAAAGATGAATATTTGACTGGCAGCAGATCCCTAAAGACTGGCCTTCCTATTTGAACCACTTTGTCTAACGAGTGGTCAATGGTATGATATCCAGGATATATTGTTAAATGAAAACTGCAATGGTGGGTGAATGGATATGCAGGAGATTTATTTTTCACTATATGCCCTTTGGTCTTTTTAAATTGCATACCCTGTGCATAAATATTGCTTACTCAAAATATTAATGAGGTGTTTAATTTATTTTAGAACAAAAACAAACAAAAACCTAAAAAGTCACTTTATTTGGTAGACTTGGAATAAAAAACGGGAGGGCTCAAAGGTACAATACAAGTTATTTTACAAAGGTGACAGATCTAGTGAAAAATAATACCAATATTTTTTAAACAAAAGTGAAGATCTTTTTCAAATTTCCAAAATAATTGCACTACTTTTTTTTTTTTTGAGACTTGCCCTCTGATAGCTTAGAAGCATCCCCTCCCCCTTACATAACTCTATGATACATCCTCATCTCCCATATTAATTAGTTAGGTCTTACAAAAAAAAAGAATGAAAAATTTCCCCATCACAGTTGTTATCTATTATGCATGACTGACACATGGAAAGAATAAGTAAGATTTTTTTCCAAATTAACCTGAGGGACTTGGAAGAATGACATTGAGATTTAACACTGAACTTTTAACTACTTTTTGAATAGTACAAAGGCTTAGATTTCCATAAAACATTTATTTTTAAAGGTCTGCATTAGAACTAAAATAACAATTTTAAGTAAATGTAAAGAATGCAAATTGCTAAATTAAACATTTTTTAAACCATTCAAGTATAATGAAATTATACTTAATGCTGGTTTATAAATGAATTGGGAAAGCTAGAATCATTGATTATTCTTAAGCCTTCTTTTATAACATCTCGGGGTATCACCAGCTAACTCAAGGGATGTCCAAAACCTCAAACGGTTCTGTACACAAAATGTTATGCTTATAATTTACTTTAATATTTATAATATAATCACATCAGATATCATTTATTGAGTATTTAGTCTAACCCAGACTGGTACTTACTTGTAAGGAAAATGCCTTACTTACAATACTTCATTTAATATCCAGAACAAGCCCATGAGGTAGATATTGTTACCAGGGCTCAGTCTAATATCTCTCTAACTTCAAATTTGTATTACTTATCATTGTATGTTCAATTCTTCAAAGAGGATTAGGGTTTGGCATAACATTAAGCAATGAAAGAGTAATTTAAAAGTAACTAAACATCACCAACATAAAGAAAAGATATGTCTTAAGTACCTAAGTATATTCATGCTCAAGGTATTGTCAAAAAGCCTTAGGTGAGAGTGTTTTATCCTTTCTTCCTTTTTAAAATTATGTAACAGGGGAAAGTGTCATTGGGATTTAAACCCCTAAATCATACAAAGCTCATTAATACACATTCATTCACCAAATGTAATTTAATTGTTTTTATCATTAGGGATTGACTTTTCAAGATGAGATGTGGTCTCAGCAAGTATAAGTGGAGATCCCATTTTAGGCAGATTAACAGCTCCCCCATGGGTAGTACATAATTTTAAAAAGCCATCAAATAATCTTCACTGTGTCATTTCACTTGAGAAATTCAGATACAGAAAGTGACTTTTAATAGACAGTGACGGATCAGAAGCAGAGCTTTCTTCATCCAACTCTACCGTAAAGTTTAGTGATTCTTCAATTAAAGTTTTTATATGTTCAGCTACAGCAGAGTAAGTTCAAAATAAAAGTAATAAAAAGTTCACCCTTATTGGTAAAACAAAGGAATCTAAAAATAAAGGAAAAAATTATTTCCTTTTTTAAAAATCGTATTTGTCACTTTTTCTCAGATATTTTATGCAAATTCTCTTCTTTTCCCACAAAAAAGATACATATTTTGGAAACAGAATTCCACCATGAGTTATTTGGGTAAGAGAATGTATGCTATGTCAGAAAGGTTTGGAGAATCTTCTCTTGCTTCTGAATTTCTTTCAGTCTTCCTATGTAAAATGATATAAAACGATAAAAAATGCTAAATGATCATAAAATTAAATCAATATATTCCTCTTATGATGAAAATTGTGCCAATTCAATTATATCAGGAAACTCAATATGATTTTATATTAATAATAAATTCTAGCTACATATACTACTAGCAAAAGGACTTTGTAAAGGATATTTATTACCTATAATAGTAATAATATAAACTTTTTGTTCATCGATAAACCTCACTCAATTTGAAGTTCTGTTGAAGTAAAGTAACACTCATATATGTCTCATGCCTCATTTTATCATTTTGAAACTACAGGTACTTCAAAGCTACAAAAACACATAGGAATGCAATTGAAATTTATACTCACTTAACTACTAAGAAACCCATTATTTTATACACAGGAAAAAAGAAGTCATTTATCACCAAAATGTTTGATCTCCTTCTTTTGATAGTGCAGCATTTTTTTTTTTTTTTACTTTGTCATTTAATGTCAAATTTTCCCAGTTACAAACATTTTAATTTGATTTAAGTTAGCAGTTGCTTATAAAGGACTATCAAATCTTTTAATGTTATGCTTTAAATCATGACTGAAAGGTTTACTTTTAGTATAATAAGACAGCTTTGCATATTAAGTAGATCATGAGACACACGTTTGCTGAGGTTCAGCAATTGTGTAATAAATACAGCATGGCAGTGATAGGGCTGTTAAACCTCAGTATACAGATTTTAATACATTTTATTGAGTTATCCAAGAAATAATCACTATGCTAAATCCAAGTTAAACATCTGATGAAATATTAGGATATTTAATTAAAAGTGGAGTTACACTGTACATGTAGGTGATTTTACATAGTGGCTAAAAAGGAAGGCCATGAAAAATTAATTTTATTTGATAAAATGCATACACACAGCCCTTTTGTGAAGTTGGTAAACGGCTTCAGCCCTTTATACTAAGATACACAATGACGCAAGAAAAGACTAAATAAACATGGAGAGGGAGGTGCAGGAGAGATTTTTTCTACTAAAGTAACAAGACGTGGTACATGTCACATATATGAAGATTGTCTTTCAAACCACCAGTAAATCCTTTCGCTTAATCCTCAATTATTCCATTGTGAAAGCTCGACAGATGGCCACCAGGGCCAGGAATTTTCTTCTTTCTAAGCTATCAGGAAGCACCCAATTCCAGCAGGTCAAATCTAGAGCATTCCTATAATTAGGAAATCTTGACAATCCTGATGTTTTCCTTACCTTGGGAGTGAAAACCTACCACTGTGTTCACTGTTAAAGACAATAGGATTAGTTGGCAGCTAAAGATGTGGGCTTAACAAAAGGCACAGACCTAATGAGGAATTATTACGATGAATTTCTGGACAGATACCATGAAACAGGGAAAAGAAACGCACACACACACTGGATGGGAATCAGAAGACCTGAGTTCTAAACTCCAGATCATGGATCTACAATGAAATACCTTATGCAAGATACATCAGTTCTTTGTGCCTTGATTACCTTATCTGCCAATGAAAGGACCAGATGACCCTGAGACTTTTCTTTAACCTTTATAGTTTAAAATGTCCATCAAATACAGAAACCACCACATCAACTTTTTCCTCATCATTTAATTTATCATTTACACTTTTGTTTATTTACCAAATATTTGTTGAACACTGACTAATTTGCAGGCCTTGTATTATGCTTTAAGGATACAAAAGTGAACAAGATACTCCCTATATCCCCAAGAATTTTAATGCCTGGGACAGGAATAAGGTGAGGTGAAAGAGGGACAAGAGGTGAATCTGGATAGATAAGCAGGGTCAGATTTTGATGGGTTTTACATGTCATGTTAAGAAATGTGGCCTTTATCCTGAGGGCAATGAAGTAAGGTGAAGCATTTTTCATTATGGGGTTCTGATACTATGTCAAGACCGAACTAGAGGGACAAATCTGAGAGCCCTGAACTCTTGTAATACCAGCCAAAATAGAAAAATATGGACTGATAGTAAAGAGATGGAATGCAAAGGACTGGGCAGGTGACTGAATGTGGAAGCTTATGAGAAGAGGATGACTCCCGCATGGCCTAGAAAAATTGGCGGATAAGGCTGCCGTTCACTGAAATAAAGAACAGAAGTGACAATGCAGGTTTTGGTGGGAGGAAAGGAGGAGAAAGCACGAGTCATGGAAGATATGATGAATTCATTTTGGGGTCTTTGGATTTAAGGTACCCAAGGAAACATACTGGGAGGCATTGGTTATTTGAGTTGGGATCACCCTTCTCAGAATGAAATAGCAGTTAGTTTTCTTTATGACTCATGGGAGATTCTCCCCCTAGTGGTTCTTCCTCTTTTAAATTTTTAGAATCTATATGAAATCTTTAAAAGCCCTGGGTTCTCTCTGCAGAAAAATGTACATATGCATGAACATTCAGGGGATTCATGGACAATAGTGTCCATCCATGGACTTGCAGGGGTCCAGAATCCCTGCTGGAGATGGAAAGCAGGTAGTGATTCATAGGAAGTAGTTCAGAGATCCTCACTAGGTAGATGAGAGAAATGTAGAAAATAGTTTGATTTTTCAGAGTAAAAATTACCAGCAATCCCAGATATCAGATGTGCCAGAAGACTGGCTCAGTGTTCCCCAAACCCATTCTACCTTCCTGGAAACTCAACTAAGCTACATTTTTCATCTCCCTTGACTTTAAGTGATTAGTTCCTACCAATGGTATGTGAGAAGACATGATGTATCTCTTCTAACCTGAAGCAGTAACAGTGGCTATTCCTTCTTTATGCCTTCTCTGTCATCCTCTTCATCAGTGGCCTTGGAGGCCATTTCCTGAGCATGGCTTTTTCCTAAGATGGCAACAGCCCTGGTCTCTGAAAAACAGCATGGTTCATCCCAATCCTAGCCAAATCCCACCCTACCTCCCCCCACTCCCCACCAGCACCATATCTGACACATTGAACTGAGATGTGAGTGAGCAACACTCTTTTTTGTGTTAGCCACTGAAATTCTGGGACTTCCTTGATACGGAAGCTGGCATTATTTACTTAATAGACTAAACATTTATAATATTAATAATACACATCATGTGTGTAAGGATCATAATTTAATAAAATAATTTCATGTTATCTGCTTTAGTTTTCTTTATAACACCTACATATACTTGGCATTATTTTATGTACTTATTTAGTTTCCTATAGATTGTCTCTCTACCCCACTTGACTATAAGCTCAACATAGACAGGACCTCACCACTACACTGCATTTCTAGATCAGTGTCTACTTATAACAGGCCATAAATAAACAACTGAATGTTGAATAAATGTCTAACTGGGTTAATGACTTAATGTGCTATTTCATGTGGATCTCTTCTCATCTAAAATTGTAATTAAAAAAACTCCTATTTTATAATTTTATCAGCAAAAGTGGTAGTGTTGGATGGGAGGGGAAGAGGACCTAACTTGGAAGAATAGATATGTGACAGATGCTTTGAGGCAACTTTTCAACTATTGTTATTACAACTTCCCAGAAAGAGGCAGGAATGCTGTGCTTCTTAAATAGAGACATTTAGTCATGTGACAAAAGATGCTAGAAGGCAGAAGTAAAATATGACCCATTGCCTCAGAGTACCAGCTTTATTCAATGGGAAGTAAAATATTTCCATTGATGGAGTAGAAATATAACACCTACAGGATTTTTAAGATAGAACATGAAAATCTGTCGTATATTGGGCCATTTCATGACTGCCCTGGATGGAGGCATTCTCCCTCCCCTGTTTAATAACAAAGTGACTTCAGAGGAAACTTTGAAAAGTAATGATGTACAGATTAAAGGGAAAAAAAAAGTTTAGTTTTGGGAGTACTGTATAAAGACCTAGGTACTCAGCTGCTGTGATGGTTAGGCTAATGTGTCAATTCGGCCAGGTTATTGTTCCCAGTTGTTTGGTCAAGCAAGCACTGGGCTAATTGTAATACAAGGACATTTATGGGCTTTAGTCATTGGTGAG
The DNA here is from genome assembly GCA_029593785.1 of Cabassous unicinctus. Lineage (NCBI taxonomy): Eukaryota > Metazoa > Chordata > Mammalia > Cingulata > Chlamyphoridae > Cabassous > Cabassous unicinctus. The sequence continues at coordinate 31,766 of JAQZBX010009836.1, forward strand.
TTTACTGCATAGATAGCTGATTACATCTACATCAACCAGGGAGACTGCCGTCAGCAATGAGCTGTGCTTTATCCAATCAGTTGAATGCCTTAAAAGTGGAAGTGATTTCAGTATTCAGAGAGAATGTCCCAGCTCGTCTTTGGACAGCCAGCATCTGCCAGAAACTCATTAAGGGCCTTCATGGGACTTTCATCGGAGCCCCTGTTTACAGCCTCCCTGCAGAACCTGGACTTGTGCGTCCCCACGGTCACATGAGAGACTCTTATAAAATCTCATACTATTTACAGATATCTCCTGTTGATTCTATTTCCCTGGAGAACCCTGACTAATACAGTTGCTAACTGTGTGACCTTAGGAAAAAATTTAATGTCTCTGAACCCAATATTTTGTATGTGAATGGAGTTAATACCTACCATGGAAGAGAGTTATGAGGATTAAAGTGACGTATATAAGATAGAAAACACAGAGAAGTTTTGTAACTTACCCAAGGTCATATAACGAGTGAGAGACAGAACTAGATTTTGAACTCACATCTGTCTTTCTTAAAGCCTTTGGATGCTACAGACAGCAACTTAGATTAAATCTGGGACTGTTTTACAGACTGAAAGTTCAAGAATAATTAAACGGAGAAAGTCAAATATTCTGTTGGGTTATTTTTAACTCGTCTTAAATTGTACATTGCTAAGATTAATTTTATGCCATTCCAAATTTTCACAATATCATATAATTTTTCTAGTGGAAGGAGGACAGGGCAGATTTTTTGGGACAGACTTTATGTAAAAATTCTGCACTATTATCCCTACACCATTGAAGTACTCTGAGAAAGCCAATATTTCAGCTTCAAGACTCTGAACCAGAAGCAGCACAATACACTATATTCAGAAAACAAGGTCACCGTAGGTGCTGAGGTACAAGAGGTCCACAGTGTACCATGATGTGTGTAAGTGTACTGGTAGGGAATATCTATCTCAGCATGGAAACAATGGAAAACCACTGCTTTAGAGGTGCCAGATTTTGATCTACTAAATCCTATGATAGTTAATTAACAGAAATCTATATTTTTAACAAGTGAACAATCTCCATGGGTGATTCACATGCACAATAAGTTTGGAGAACTCCTGAGTGGTCACATGTAAGAGACCCACATATACAAGATAACCACTATGCATTTTCTATTAGAGACCTTTGAAATCAATTAATCACTGAATTTTGGGGAAAAACAACAACAACAACAACCACTAGAGATACTTGTACAAAGAGTTGATTGAGGGATGCATCTGCAAGCCCTTTTGTGAGCATTCCTCTTCTGTGCACAGTGCTATGTAGACTAGAAACGTTTTTTGTCTCAAATTCTCATCAATGTTTTTGTTAAAGGAGATGACTCTGTAAGTGGAATGGAGGCAGACCTTGCACTGCATCTACAGCATTGGGATTTATAGAAACAATATGGGATGATGACTGTCAATCACTTGTGGCAGTAGCCTTTTTTAGGGAAAACAACCAGATCCTCTGAGGTCATCTGATACTGGAATTCACTTAACCAATAACAAAAAACATATATACATTTTTTATTCTCAAGGTATGTTATTCATCCAATAAAGTATTTTACTTTGGGTCATAAACTATATACAGATGATAAATATTTTAAAAATATTTTTAAAAGTTTCTAGGATTGGTATCCATAACGGAGAATTAGCTTAGAATGAACATGGATGAGGCATAATTAAGGAGTAGAAGACTTTAAAGACTTTCAAGGAATGAAGACTGAATGGGTCAAATAAAATTATTAAAAATTCTCAAATAGGAATGCAAGAAATAGTGGGTCCTAGGAACTCAGTTGGCCATAACCTTGATGTCTATACTTGACTAGAGTCATACAGATTCCAGGAAAAATGCACTACCAGTGAGTAAAATAACTTATGAAATCATGAAATCCTGGACAATCCCACACATTTTTCTGAATATGCTTCTAGCTATAATAGTTGCAAAACCCCCTTAGAATGGCTTTGGTGAATCACCCAGTGAATACACATCACTCAAACTCCCCACCTCCTCCTTCTAGCAGCTCCTTATTAATAGCTCCATGCTTAAAGAGTCCACTTGAAACCTGAAACATTATTTTCCCCACGGATTACTTTATTCATTGATATAAAACTCATTTTCTAGGAGATGCCGTGACATCCTTACCTGTTTCGCAGCTGGGTCCGGTGAAGCCTTGAGGGCAGGCACACACATTAGCAGCAATACAGGCTCCTCCATTCCTGCAGCCATCTTTGCAAAATGCTAAAATAATCCAGATAGATAATCTGAGTACCTTAGAAGTGAGTAGTTAAAGATACTACTAAACTAGCTTTTTTTTTTCTTGGAGATGTGGACATTAAATTATAAAAGGTATTAAAAATTTATATTCATATAATTCTTTTCATCCATGTCAGAAACCTCAACATAATTTTGTAAAACAATACTCTTTCCAATGGAAAAGAAATATTTCACCTCTAAAATATAAAAACAAACAAACTGAAGTTTTGAATTTTTTAAAACAAACAGTAATCTGACACAAGTGCATTAAAATGCAGATTGCATCTCATCGTAACAATCCAGCTTGAATATAAAACTTTAAAAAAAAAGAGGTAGCTATCCTAGAAGTTTTCTTAAGGAGCAAACCACCATCAAGAGAATGAAACTAAGAAATACGAAATGGTTGAATCTCATGAGGCTCTGACCATTCATTGACCCACGGTCAAATGTAACAAAATATTATGGAAATGTCCCATCTTACAAATGTTTCTAAACCAGTCCTGGTGATGAATTACCCAATAGTAAGAAGAATTTCCCATTGCAGTCTTCAGGGAGAGCCTTCTGCTAAGGATTGGTCAAGAACCAGAATCCAGGGCAAAGGCATTGTATAGTTGATCTACTATAGTGGATATGGGGGTGAGGGGAGAAATTTTTCTGTGAGTAGGAAAAGGGAGTCAAGGACTGAGCCCTTGCAAGGGTGATCTTTTGGGAGGTGTTGCCATCAAAGAAGATTAGAAAAACAATAGGGGTGAGACTGAACTCATGTAAGATCTTCTGCTTCCATTTCAGCTTATTCTTTGGTTCTGAGAGGTTCAGGGGCTGCTCCCCTAGCTTGGCAAAGACTTCCATGGATGAACTAGACCAGCTTAGTTCTACGGATTGGGAGAAAGGCTTTTGCTCTAGTTTTCTGGCACTTGCTTCTTCTAATTAGCTAGGATGCACTTTCTCAGGGCAGTGAAATGTAGAAATCTGAGATTTTGCTGTTGAGTTAAAGTAATGGCCCCAAAGAGCCCATTTCTTTGGTTCTAGGTCTTAAGTCTGTTTCATCCTAGGTTAAAAGAATACCTAGCTCAACAAGTATGTGGAATTCAAGCCTTATACATATCAGAGGATACATCTGTCACATCATGTGTCTATCTTTCCTGGAGTAATTTGCAAGGTTGCAGCTTGTTAATAGAGCACAGGACTCAATGACTCAGATTCTACATCTAAATTACTTATCTTTCAGGTTTTCCATTCCCAACAGAGATATACACAGCAACTAGAGATTTTCTATTCAGACAACCTGTAGTCATAATTTCCAGAAAGAATTTATAGATCTTTGAAAGTTCTCCTTCCTTCAAAGAGAAGAACTATTTGTCTGCATCTGTTCATGACTTCAAGAGTTCTTTATGCCATATGCGTCAATTTCCATATTAAATAAGAGTTAGAGTCAAGTAGAAATAAGAGAGAGAAGCTGTGGGGCTCCCAGATGAAATCTTAGACCAAACAAATCTAAGAAAATCTAGATGCTTTGGGGAAGTCCTAAGGGTTCAGTTATACTATCACTTATAGACTATAAAAGTCTGGCTTTTCTCAGGATTTGTCTAGTTTCTCCAAGGAAATCTTCATGTGATTTGGGCTCCAAAATGCGTAGACTGCCTTTACAATGATCTATATTAAAAATTTCCACAGACTTTTGCAAATGAGAGTTATTCTGTAGGCCATTCATATTTGGTTCGAAATTATTGTAGACAAGGCTTTAAGATCCATCCTAATGGGGACACTACATTAACAGTCATTCCCGTTCTTTCTTACAACTCACATATCATAGCAAATTGATTTTAGTGAACTCCAAGTAGGACAGTGCATTTGAGGAATGGATGATTTTGAAGCTTGAAGTGTCTAAGCTAGACAAATCACAAATAAATCTACATGGCATAATAATGCATATGAATTTTATCCTATGGGAGTTGGTATGGTTTCCAAAATAGAACCTCTTTTTTCCTTGGGAAGTGGGTAGTAAGTACATCTCATGCAAGAGAAGACTAGAGTGGGGAAAGAGTGAGCTTATTGGTGGTGACAAAGCACAATTGGAACATCGACTGATGGAAACGGAAATCTGAATTTAATAGGACATTTAAAAGAATATCAATTGATGTACACAAGTCAGCTAAAATGAGGAACTACAACACATAAGACCTAACAGCCATAGCTAATTAATTCTCAACAGTAGTACCAACAGCTCAAGAGAGAGAAAAGAAGAAAAACCCTCAGGCTGACCCAAAATGAAGATATTGCACAGTGGGTGTGGAGATATATTCGGTAGGACAAAAAGTGTTGACAGTGTTGACAAAAAATAGCTCCCATTATATATACAAGTTTGGACTAAAAGAGAAACATCTGAAGCTGGGAAGAAATTGGCAAACAGGATAAAAAGGAAGGGTCAAAGAAGTGAAGATTAAGAGTTGTGGAAGGAAAAGAGTGGACAAATTGAAAGAAGAGGAACTTGTAGTCAAAACAATAACATTGAAATGTAAGATTTCAAAGGTTGTACCTCTGGGTAACAAAAATGCCCAAGACATCATGGGTGTGGTTTCCTAGAGAAGAACAGAGTGGAAACCACTGCAGTTGAGGTCAAGGAACATTAAGTTGAAAGAGTTGAACACTTTGCCACTCAAACACTTAAGTAATCCAGGAGGATGGAAAAATAATCCGAGAGGAACCACACTCCACAGCTCTCAATGACTGTGGAATGTGCCCACAAGGTAAATAACAGTGATGAGAAGGGGTAGCAGGACGTAGGGATGTATTGCACTTTCCCTAATGGAAGAAACGCTTACCTTTGCACGCAGTTCCATTTCCAGTATAGCCTGGCTTGCAGACACAGTTGTGTCCTCCAACAGTGTTGAAGCATAAAGCATTTTCATCACAGTTGTGCTGATTTGTGATGCACTCATCATGTTCTAAAAATAGGAATACAGTTTTGTTACTCAAAGGTATATTTTCAGACACCACATTGCAGGCTGCACCTGCGTCCTTGTTAATATATCGTATTTCTTTCGAACACAGACATACACAAATTAGAAATTAAAGAAGAGCTCATATTTTGTAGTATTGCATGATCCTCTTGAACTACATGTATAGTCTACACATCCACAAATCTGAACGCAGAAGGATTCTGACAAAGGCCCACCGATGGCAGAAGGACTAGAGGGAGAAGGGAGGCAAGGATGGGAACTACAGAGTGGAGACAGCAGGTAGGAAGACTTTTGTTAACAGTGGTAACTCTCAGAAGTAGATTGCAGGGCCAACTGTATACGTCTCTATGGTTAATAATTAGGAAGTTATTCTCGGGAAGTAAATATGCTACCTGACTTTTTCTTGTAGCATGATAAGGGTGACAGGGAAGGACATGAAATTGCATTGCTTGATAAGTCCTGAGTGTGAGAGAATGGACGCGAAGCTTTGGGAATTAGGGGCCAGCAGTTAACAACTGCATCCACACTTGCAGGTATAAAGATATGTATGCAAACTGATGGGGGAATAATTGACTTCCTTACTAAGCACCTTTCCTCGTCAAAGAAAATACCACACTTTTAGTAAATAGGACAAACTTGCATTTACAATATGGACAAACAGAAAATAAAATATACAATCAATATGACCCCTCCTTAAATTGTTTATCACTTGACACTTTTGAAAGCATTAAATGAGCTGATCCTCCCAGCACTGCTGTAAGAGAGGCAGAACGAATACCATTATCAACATTTTAAAGGTAAGTCAGTGGAGATGCAGCATGTTTAAGCAGCCTGCCCAAGTTCACAGGAATATTAGGTAAACTGAGAATTCTAGTTCAGTAAAAATGTAAAAGCAAAGAATAAATACAGTGGACATGAGAAAGAAAACAGATCTCATATCAAAATTAAGATGAGTAGGAAATTAAATATAAGTGAGGAAAAGCACACAAATTAATTCAGTCATCTAAAATCCCTATTGTTATTTATTACTCAGGCTCTTACATAAATATTACTTAGGTCTAAAGTTAAATACATTTTAATATACTCACTCTGATCAAGCCATTAATTCACCATGATGTAAATCATTAAAGCAAAAAGAAATATTTGCTTTCCATTTTAGAAGTTTTTTTATTCTGGACATTATAATGCTGAAGACTTGTAACTTTGAATAAAATTGCATTTGGCATAGACAGGTGTAATTAGACTAAAACCACTTCTTTCAACTATATTTTAATAGTTCTATTTTAAGAATGCCTTGTGGTTTATTTTTTTTTTAACTAAAATTAACTTTCCATTACATTATGTCCAATACTTTGGAGGCATGATGTTATGATAGTTTTAACTATAGCCATGTCATAAAATTCTTAGAGATTATTCCCAATAACCTCTCAGAGGAAAGAGAGATTTTAATCACTGAGATTTTAGAATGGCCCTTATTTCCCAAATTCCTGGCAAAATTACTCAAAATTTATAAAATTCCATCCTTATTATCCAGTACAGATCATTTCATAGTTTTTATAAATTCATGCTTATTATTGTAGCTTAGAAAAACAGCTGGATTACATATGGGTCTCCTAATTGAGGCTACCCTTGAGGACCACTATGAAATTTCAGAGGAACCAGAAGGGGCAGCCCACCTACCTTTGGGTTCAGCTGCCTGATGCAAAATAAATCCACACTCTGAAGTTTGCACCTGCTGCCAATTTTCTTCCCAGTGCAATTCAAAGTGCTGCAGTTAATCTATAAATCTCTACATGGAAATTCTTGGGCCCTTTAAAGACAGCCGCTGATTGATTTGATGCTGTTTTCATCCCTGCCTTGGTTTTCTTTTTAATTAGACTGTGCTAACTGGGTAAAGGAAGTGCCTAACAAGATTCAGTTTAGCACCCAATTTGGAAATGTTCAATAAATGTTAAATAATTACACAACCCGGGATCTGGTTGCTTCTGTTGTCATTTACTCTCATGGTTACTGAAATGAGCCAGTGTGTTTCTCTAAGCAATTCAAGGGTAAAGACAATTTTCAGGTTTTTAAATGCATCCATGACTTTACACATCCGGGCCCCTGTGCCTTAAGTGCCCTCCCCCATGGGTTCTCCTGGAAAACTCATTAGCAGTTTTAAAGATTACAGGAAAACACCATGACATGAGAAAAGACTTTATCCTCCCCCACCTGCAGAATTAAGGGCTATTATCATTTTCCTTAACACCTTGTACAAGGCTCTGTTATTACATTTTATCATAATTGTCTGCTTCTCCTTATTCCTCCATCCTCAAGACCCCACCTGGGAGCCCAATTTTTGGACAATCATTATGCATTTTTCTTTATATTTCATTTCAGCATTCAAGGAACGTTTCTTGAATAAGTGATTGAATAAATGAATGAATAAAGCAAGCTAGGAACTCTTCCCTCTGTCATTATTCCAGTCAATCCCAATTTGTTCCACTGTATACTAGATGTCAAACAAAAAGCTACTGAAAACCTGAGCTTTTTTTGGTTTTGTTTTGTTTTGTTGTTTTTAGGAGGTACCAGGGATTGAACCCGGGAACTCATACATGTGAAACAGGCGCTCAACCACTGAGCAACACCCACTCTGCTGAGCTGTTTTATTTATTTTTAAACAGTAATTTTATTGTGGTGATGTTTTCCTTAACTGGGATATTTCAAATATTCATTAAGATACCAGGACATAGCTTGAAAACAGAACATATTCTAATTCCTTAACAATATAACTTTAGTATATTTCAAGCTGCTTTAAAAAGTTGGTTATAATTATACTCATAATTTTCAACCATAGTAAACTGCCACCTTAGAAAAAGTCTTTTACAAAGCTTATAATCTCACGGAAGAATTCATTTTAATTTGATAGTCCGTCACAAAATAGAAGCACTGAGCAAGTACTCTGTGAGTCCATTGCAATAAATAGTCAATGATTGGTGCTACATATCCAGTTTTGCTCAAATGTCAACATCTTAACCTTTACCTGACTCACACATCCTTGGAGACAACCACAACTCACTCACCAATTAGCCTCTCCTAGAATATTTTAACACTTCCTCCAACATTTTCCAAACATAATAAGTAAAGTCAAATATAATAGGGATAGAAATTTTAAAATAAAATTTAAATCAAAATTATATAAATTCCAATGTTTGGGAAGAGTATATCGGTATGTATAAAGGAATGAATTCTAAGTACTATTTCACATATATTGGAAAGCAAATATTTCAGATCTGATATTCAAAACATCCAACCCATAAGAATGAATGCTATTTTTCCATCTTCAGGAAAAATTTCATTATTCATGTGATGCAGTAGTTCAAGTAGCAGCTGGGATTGAAACCAAAGGCACCTCTTTATAACTCTTCATTAAAATATAAGCACATATTTTTTTAAATAAAAAGTACATCATTCTTCCCATAAACCACCCTATTATTAATACCATGAAATAGTATCGTGCATTTGGTAAAATTACACCTAAGCTATGCACTTTGTTGAGTAGTAATATTTTGATATTTTTTCATCAGTTGTAACAAATTTTCCACAATAATGCGAGGTGTTGGTGGTGGGGTGGTATATGGGAATACTTTATATTATGAATGACTGTTTTGCAAACTCACAATTTCTCTAATAAAATTTTTTTTTTTAAGTAAGGAAGATTAAAAGAAAAAAGTACACCATTTTTTATATCTATGAACTTGAAATTTAAATGAAACTGAAAAAATTAAACATATAGAAAGAAAAAACTATCATTAAGTAGCATTAAATTAAAGTGATATAGATTTAGGGAGAATTGTGGGAAGATGGCAGAATAGGAAGTTCCAGGAATCAGTCCCTCCACCAGAACAACTATTAAACTGGAAGGAACTGTCTGAATCACCTATTTTGAAACTCTAGAGTTTAATAGAACACTGTAGAGCATCCAGGGGAGAGCAGGAGGAGGAGGCTGGTAAATTATGGTAAACACCAGGACAGTGCTCTCTGTGTGTGGTGACTACTGCACCCAGCCCCCACTCTCACAGTAGGCGGCAGTGGGGTCCAGCTCCTGGAATAGGGTGCTGATACCAGAGAGGACGTAAAAATCTATTTCCCAAGATGGGGGAAAGGCTGTGGCTGATGCTGATCACTGCTTTGTTCTGTTTTGTTTTAGAGTCCATAACTTATATTTGGTATATTTTCCCCACAAAAGACCCTACTATAAACATCACGTATTAGTATTGTATATTTGTTATAGTCCATGAGAGAACATTCTCATATTTGAACTGTTAACCACAGTCTATCATTCACCATGGGGTTTGCTGTGTATTATGGTCCCCTGCCTTGTACAATCCATCCAAAGTGTACACTCAGTGGCTCTCAGTTTCATCACAGAGCTGTGTTGTCATTAACACAGTCCATTTCTGTACGTTTTCATTACTCCAAAAGGAAAAATCCCGTAGCCCCTTATACCACCCATTATTGACCCTTAGAATTGATATAGAACCTTCCTTGCCATTGCTGTAAAGTTTTTCTCAATATTACTGTTAAGTATAATCTATGTGTTACATTAGTTATATTTTTTCCCATGTATCTCCATATTCTAAACACCTTGTAGCACAGGAACATTCTTGTATTTGTAATATTAACCACAATCATCCTCCACCAATGAAATCACAGTTATACAGTCCCTAGATTATCACTAGCTTTCTTTCAATTGACATTAACCTCCCTAGACTACACCTTTCATCCATAATCCCACTTATAAATCAGCAGTGTTGATTATACTCACTATAATGTGCTACCATGAACTCTAACCATTTCCCCATATTTACAAACCCCCTTGTTAAACATTCTACAAACATTCAGCATAAGCTCCCCCTTCTCAACTTACATTCTATCTCATATTAACCTATACTCTATAGATTAACTCTATGAGTTTACTCATCATATTTAGTTAATATTAATGAGACCATACAATATTTGTCCTTTTGTGTCTGGCTGTTTCACTCAACATAATGTCCTCAAGATTCATCCATGTTGTCATATGCACCCCAAGTTCATTTCTTCTTACTGCTGAATAGTATACCATTGTATGTATATACCACATCTTGTTTATCCATTCATTGGCAGATGGACACTTGGGTTGTTTCCATCTTTCAGCAATTGTGAATAATGCCACTATGAATGTAAAACTTTCACTATTCACTATGATCCTATACCTAGACAATCCCCCAAAATCCACAACAAAGCACTAGAACTAATAGATGAGTTCAGCAAAGTGGCAGGATACAAGATTAATATGTAAAAATCAGAAGCATTTCTACACATTATTAATGAGCAATTTGAGGAGGAAGTCAGAAAAAAATTCCATTTATAATAGTGACTAAAAGAATCACTATACTTGATAAATATTTGTCCCAGAGACTTAAAACTTTGGTCCATCCATGTGCCAGTCGACCTCTGAATCTCAGCAGAGTTGCAACACCTACTCTCCACTTCTTTGGACTCACCCAGGACAACTAACAAAAGGATGATAATAGGCAACGTCCATCCCCAAAAAACAGAGTATCCACAAATGCAAGCAAGACAGTTCCATCCATCTGCCCCATGGGATCTAAGCCCCCTCTCAATTAGAAGCAGAGTGGTCATCACCATCCCAAAATGCTCAAGATTGGGGAATGAACAATGGACTAAAGTAGACCTATTGTTATTTTACTACAGACTCATTATTATTCTAGCAATGGAAGAACTCTTATCACTGATGTAAAGGCAGTGGCCACAAGAGGTTCTGAGGGGATGGGAGAAGGAAGAATAGGTGTAATATGGGGGCATTTTCAGGACATTGGATTTGCTCTGCATGACACTGTAATAAAGGATACAGGCCATTGTATATTTTGTCATAACTTACAAAATTGTGTGGGACAGAGTGTAAACTATAATGTAAACTGTAGTCCATGGTTAGTAGCAATGCTTCAATATGTGTTCATCAGTGGTAACAAATGTACCACACTAATGAAGGATGTTGCTCATGTGGGAAAGTGTGGTTGGGGGAGGGAATGGGGCATATGGGAATCCCTTATATTTTTTATGTAACCTTTGTGTAATCTAAAGTTTCTTTAAAAAAAAAGTCAATTAAAAAAAACAGAACCAAATATTTAGGAATAAATTTAACCAAGCATATAAAGGACTTATATTCAGAAAACTACAAAACATTGCTAAACAAATGTTTCATAATAATGAAAGGTGTGGGGGGGGGTAGTGTATGGGAGCCGTGTATGATGATATGGATGCTTGTTTTATAAGTTCACAACCTCTACTATACACTTATTGTTTATGTATGTTCATGTATATATGATAAACTTCAGTTTAAAAAAAAGTAAAAAAAAAAAAAGGTGTTTGGCTAGAGACTGGGAATGGAAGTTAACCAAAAGTTTGGCATGTGTAGCACCATACTAAAATCAGTGTGTTCAATAAAAACATAATAAAGGCCAGAAAATTTTTTTAAAAAATTTCTAAAAGAAACCAAAAAGACCTAAATAAATGGAAGGACATTCCGTGTTTATGGATTGGAAGACTAAATATTGTTAAGATGTCAATTCTACCTAAACTAATTTACAGATTCAACACAACCCCCCCAAATTCCAACAGCCTTTTTTACAGAAATGGAAAAGCCAATTATCAAATTTATTTTGGAAGTGTAAGGAGCGCTGAATAGCCAAAATGTCTTTAAAAAGAAGAACGAAGTTGGAAGACTCTTATTTCCTGACTTTAAAGCATATTACTTAGCTACAGTGGTAAAAAACAGCATGGTACTGGCATAAAGATAGACATATTGACCCATGGAACCAAATTGAGAATTCAGAAATAGACCCTCACACCTTTACAGTCAAGTGGTTTTTGACAAGGCTGTCAAATTCACCCAGCTGGGTCAGAACAGTCTCTTCAACAAATGGTGCTGGGAGAATTGGATTTTCATAGCTAAAAGAAAGAAGGAGGACCCCTATTTCATACCTTATACAAAAATTAACTCAAAATGGATCAAGGAACTAAATATAAAAGCTAGAACCACAAAACTCCTAGAAGAAAATCTAGGGAAACATCTTCAAGATCTTGTGGTAGGTGGTGGTTTCTTAAACCTTGCATCCAAAGCACAAGCAATGAAAAAAAAAAAAGAAGATAAATGGGGCCTTCTCAAAATTAAACCACAAATCTGATAAGAATCCGATCTCCAAGTTATATAAAGAGATCACACAACTCAATGATTAAAAAAACAACCCAATTTAAAAATGGGCAAAAGCCATGATCACTGCTTTTGATTAACTACTTTCGATATTGCTGGGGGCCCAGCTCTGCGGGCGGCCATTGTTCCAACCTGCTCCAGACAAAGGCGGGGAGGAGACCTGAAGGCAGTACCCTTCCTCAGAGCTGTGGAGGACAGTTTAAACATTACATTTGACGGGCAGGAGCCAAGTCAAGAAAGCACAGCTTTGGGGAGTCCTGGAAAAAACTCCTGGTGCCCTTCCTGGCCCCTACCTCCTCCCCTCCCCGGGTGAGTTTGGAGTTGGCCTGGGCTCCCGTTATGGGTTCCTGGACTTGTTTCAGTTGGGAAAAACTAATCTGGAAAACTCCTTTCAGAAATGCCGGCCCTCCCAAATTTTCTCTCCAGGCAAAAGCAACTTGTGCCAATGAAAGCAGTATAAGAAACAACTGAGGCAGATGGCAAAGGCTTACCTGCTTTAAGTCCTGCAATAGAACAGCCTGGGAAGGGAGAAGGTTTGTTTCCTGAGAAGTAGAGGGGGGATTCAAACTTCTGTAATAGGGTAACTACTAAAGCCACCAGCAGACACAAACTCAGGGCAGGACACAAGCACAGAAGACAGGGAGGACCCTGCACTTTATGTTAGCCTTGGGCAGCCTTCCTGATAGGAAGGCAGAAAGCTGGCAGAGAGCCACCATCAATGCAAAATTAATTTGCAAAGACAGTGAAAGGTGTTTTCTGCTTAGGTCTGCTTGGATTTCTTAGCTCCTGACCCTCAAGAAAATCTCTGTCTTCCTTACTAGTTGGTTACAAAATCAAGAAACAGACATCTCAGGGAATAAATCCAAGAGTTAACATTTTAAATATAAAAATTGAAGTGTACAACAGAAGACTAAAAGACTAACAGGAAATGATGGCCCAGCCAATGGAAGAGGATAAAGACCAAGAAAACACCAAGGGAAAAGACCAGACTGAGGATATACCGGACAAAGACTTAAAAATTGATCTTCAATATGCTCAAGGAGATTAAGGAAAATACTGAGAAAGAACTAAA